>CABFPE010000310.1:216910-231248 GCA_900660155.1 Hofstenia miamia
CATTACATGTATGTAAATTATTTTTACATTGAAATATTTTTCGATTCCACTTTTTAAACAAGTATGCAAATGTGGGAAATTAATACATGTAGAGAAAATTAAATGTAGGAAGTTATGGTAGTAAAGTAAAATGTTGTGGGAAAGTGGAAAATATAAAATATGTTTATGTGGGAAAGTAAAACTAAAAAATGTATGTTAATGTGGGAAATTAAAAAATGTAGGTTAATGTGGGAAAGTAAAAACTAAAAATGTAAGGTAATGTGGGAAAGTAAAAAATGTAATTATGTGGGAAAGTAAAAAGTAAAAAAATGCAAACTAAATTAGGTCACATAAATAACACAAAAACTAGTAAAAGTACATGCATGACGTCAGTAAAACACCCCCCGCCAATATCCACGACGCTCAGGTCAAAGGCCACCCCTCTCGACCAATCACAAAAAAGTGGAACCTCCTACAACCCACCTCTCGACCAATCAGAAAAAAGTGAGATGAAATGGACTCGTCTTCTACTACTAACGGCACCAAATTATTCAAATGGGGAATTGACTAAACCAAAACATTAATTTATAACACTATTGATAAAAGCATATGTGGAGAAATTTAACAAATTCATATGAACAAAGAGAATGGAGGAAACATTGTATGAGGAGCAATCAATTATACAATAAAGTGGCTAAACAAAAAACATTAATTTATAACATTGTTGATAAAAAACTTACACAGAGAAATTTAACAAATTCATATGGATACGGAGAATAGAGGAAACATTGTATGACGTATGTGAGGAATTGGCTAAACACAGAATTAATTTAAAATCAACATTGACGAAAAACAAATGGATGGAAATTTAACAAATTCGCATTGAGCATGGTGGAAGGATCATGAGGGAGCAATTATGTAAAAACAGCAGAGGTAAAACATTGGAAATATCTAAATGTAAAATTTAATATCTAATTTTTTAAAAGTGAATTACCATATACAGGGACTTGAAGCAGATACAACGTGGGAGGGAGAATGAACTATGAATTACTATGTGTCGGAATCTAAAACACAAATTAATAACACATACAATATAAATTTTCATATACCTAGATTAATTCATTTAATCCCAACATCAATTAGTGCAGAGGTAGTAGCAATGATGGACTGTGAATTATTAATATTTTCAATATCTAAAACAAGAGTTTAACATTTTAAAACATGTAAATTGTTATTACCTTTATGTCCATATGGCAGTGTTTCTATGCTGTTAACAAGATAGCGTTTATTGTCATAACATGACAATGCTATACAATTTGATGTCTCTACACTAATTGAATGCATGTGCGAATGTATTCCAGTAATCAGTCTTTGAATGATGCCTTCTTGTAATACAATAGACTTGAAAAGATCAAAATTCATCGTCTGCTTCACAGAGTGAGTCACACCTTTCGCGCTAGCCATTTCCAACACCTTGTGACTGTCATTCATATATTCGATAGAGTATAGTTTTGGTTTTAGTGTCACAAGTTGCGATAAAACCCCTCCCCCTAACTCATCCTTTATCTTCAAATATACCTTTTTATTCACTTCACTATATAATGGTGAATTCTTTGGATAGTTGGAGAAGTCAAAATAATGTGAAATGGAGGCAAATTCGGTGTACACATTCTCTGATTTAATCCTATACATGAGAGAGTCTGTATTGGAATACAATAACGTAATTCTATTTTTAAAATATGGTTTCATGATCTCATAATGAAATTTAAACATTATTAACTTGGACAAGTCAAGTATTGTCATTCCAATATAATTTACTTTGTCCCATAAAATATCTTTTTGGCTCATCCTAACTTGTACCAAATCCTTGCTAATGATGTTGTACAATTTAAACTCCGGTTTCTTTATTAATTTCTCCGCCGATTCCAAATCATGTATAAACTTTATATTTATTCTCTTTTTCAAATTCTCTATAAATTTACCAAATACTGCATTCGACATTAACTTGTAAAAAGCCTTTTCAAAATCATTTCACGCAGCTTTTCTTTTCTCAGTGTTGAGATCAATATATGGTTTCAAAAATGGTGCCTGTTTAAATTCGAGGGCTCTGTGAAATTTTGTAATTATTAATCTGCGTTCAACATAAAACTTTAATACCTCATAGTGAACAATGTAATTTTCTTTCTTATAAAATGTTTGCACTAGTTTGGGTATTGGTGCCAACTTTATTTTTAAACAATTTTTTATCTTGAGTTGGTATGGTGATAAATGCTTATCTTGTATTATCATCTTGTGAGGAGCTAAAGGAAAGTCAAAATGATCGTCGTGTAAATGCTGCGGGTATTCCAGATCAACTTCCACCAAATATCCCGTCTTTGAATCTTGCAGCATGGACAATATTTTTTCAATGTTTGCTGAAGACCATAATAGACCACCTATAGGAATTTTCAAGGACATGATACCACTATAGAGCATGTTTGTGTCGCCATAGAATCCATAGGTGGTCTCCTTCTCGGGATCGTAGCCCCCTACCATTGGATTGTTTGCTTTAAAATAATGATCAGAAAACGTCTCTGCAGATTCCGTCAATTATAAAATTCAATTCCTCTTTATCATGTATAGGATCAAGTGAGATATTCGTATATTTTAACATTGTGTGCCAACTAAAATTTGATAATGTAAAGAAGTGGGCAGCGTCTAGATTATACGTCTCCATGCTCTGCATTCTAAATTCACATATCACATCAAGGAGTAATAATGTGTCTGAAATTAAATAGGTGTCGTGGTAATTTTTAAAATTTGTACACTCACATTGCACCCATGTGTTTTGATGCTCAAAATCCAGCTCCTCCTGGGTTATGGGAATTTTTCCAGTTAACCCATCTCTCCAATCTTCTAAATCCGGGAGGCTCAACTCGTTAAATTTTTCAAAACTATCAGATGAGGTGTATGGAAAAAATCCTTTTCCTTGGGAGTATGCCTGAGCCTTTTGTTCAGCTAATCCTTCATTTAAAAATTTGTATTTTTCCACTCCAATGTTTTTTGCAAGGGTTGACAAACTTGCGGCTATGAATCAATAGCTATCTAAAAACCAGAGTTCCTCATATATCAGTTTGTAAATTCCGTGTTTATCATTATAGCCATCGACAGGCACCATCAAACTGAGTGATAAGAATACTTCACTTGTACACAGGACACAGGAAACTTTCTCTCCATCTTTCATATGTAAAGTTTTTAATAAAATATGCATATCATACTTGCTCCCATTATGCATAAAAACTGGAGTAAATTGTGGACTTCAATTTAAAATATTGCAATTATTGTGTGCAATGCCTCTTATTTCTCTGGAAAAATGGCAATGATCAATTACTTTAACATCAGCACTGTGTAAACGCGTTTTTACAAAATATACAGTTTGCTGCTGATGACAACATAACTTTCCTCTGCTCCTCTGATATTATTAATTCATGATGGCACTGCTTCATCTCATAGGACTGCTTTGCCAATTTCCGCAAATGATTCTATCCATGCTCCATGCATTGCTCCCCAGTATATATTTCGCATGTTAATAATTTATCCACGCTTCTTGTCACCACACAGACCCCGAAGGAATTTGCTCAACATCTCGCGTTGTATAGCTTGTAGATTGATTTGGTTGAACACTATGTACCCTTCTAGAAATTGCCTCTATATCCAGAGTGCCAACTACAGGAACGTAATTCTGTGCTTGATATGCTTTAAATTTAATCTTATCTGATTGGCTCAGAAAAGTAATGTTTGGTTCTGGTACTCCATTGCATTTATTCTCATGATTCTCCAAATTTTCTTTTGATGCAAACCTGGATAAACATTTTGGGCAGAAAAATCCATTTTCATGATTCTTAAAAAACTGGAGACACACATTCAAATTGGTGATGGTGATGTAGTGACTTTTTTCTTCTTCTTCAATTAACAATAAATTAACCATCTTCTGATGATGGCATGGAGACATATATGCTGGCACAAGACATTGTTCATTTAGCAAGTATACATTAACGTTTAATGAATTCCATGTTTCAAATATGCATACATCATTGATTGACAATGGAAACATTAATCCGGAATATTTTAACTTGGGAAGAAACTTGTTCAAGGGTGTTATCTGACATCAATTTTTAATTTCTGGGTGTAGACAGGCTAAGACGGGGTAGACAAAGCAGAGGTTTGATTGTCCTGTTTTTGGATTGATAAGAAAATGGTTTTTTCTAAGATAGTCAGGCAGTGCAATATAGGATCCTCCACGACTTGGGCGATATTTGGATTCATGAAGTCCAACTCTATTGATATTTTTTAAAATAAATCCGCTCCCATTTGTTGCATACATACTAATATAACTTGCAATCTGGTCAACTAGGTTATAGAAATTACTTTCACTTAGACCCGCTCTGAAAACAGATATAGGATGAGATGTTGGATGGAGTACCACCAACTTTTCTTCATTATTTTCTAATGGCTTCACCATTTCTATCTCACATGTTAAATAAATTTTTGCAGAATAATGTGTGGAAACCTCATTCAAGATTACTTGTTGTATTGATTCACAATGGGTTGAGAACGCATTGTAAATGTCAATTGAGTTAAGACTATTTGAAAGATAACTCGCAACTGCCCCTCTGCATGCATTTTCTGATCTCTGTATGTTAAATTCATGGTTATTATTATTCAAAGTTGAACTCGACGGAATCTCATTGGGGTGGCTTTTATCAATATGCTTATGTAGCTCAGCCTTGCTTCCAAAATAAGTCTTGCAATAGAGGCAAAAATTAACTACCATGCATCTATGCCTTGATTGTAAATGAGATCTTACTTTTTGTGGGGAGGGGTTATTATATTGACACAAACCACAGAAATATTGAGATGGTGTCTTTGGTCTAAATAGACCATGTATTAGTAAAACGGGCAAATATTGATTGAAAAAAAATTTAAAAAACATGGAAAGGAATATTTTAGGGTTTAACATAAAACATAATTCGTTTTCAAAAGATGGAATAATTTTGTTTTGACATGCATTTGAATTTTTAAAATTATAAACCATATTGAGGAAAATTTATATAAACATGGTAAATATAATTAGTAATGTATGTAAAACATGTAATCAGTAATGAATATATAAACAATTAATACACATGCATTATTTAAAAAAACACTTTTAAACAAAATTACATTTAACTAAATAAATAACATCTCAATCACCCTAAAAATCCCGGGTGTTGGATAAAAAAAATGTCAGTGTAATGTAAATAGATATTAATGCATGCAACAATAAAAAATAAACATTCAATAATGGTAGCTCCATCTTCCTTAAAACACCAATTACAGTTAAGACGTGTATTGAGAAAACACTGAATGACTAATGGAGCATGCAAGTCACTTTAAAATAATTGTGCAATTATAAAATGTGTGGAGAGAGATGGTAGCATATTAAATAATAAACTGCAAATGAGGAGATATTCAATGTTCTATAATAAATGGGAAGTATAAATTGACATTTTAACAAATAAATTGAGTATTCATACCAAAAATGGAAATTATTTAAAATAGATAGTGTATTGAAAAATATTTATAAAACACGTATTCAGTAAAAATCAGATAATGCACACACGTGTATAAACAAAAATACATTTTTAACAAATAAACAAGTGTTAACATTCTGTAAGAGTGTGGATTTAGAATGTCAAAAATAATAAAACACACATCTGTGTAATTTCAAAGATTTGTTCTAGTATCAACAATAAAATTTTGAAAAAATACATCTGCAAAGTTTTAAAATCTCATTAATTAAAAAATCAGTAATTGTTTTCAATGAAATTGCAAATATGTGTTATTTTTTTAAAAAAATAAATAATGGCTAGGAAATAGCCATGACAATTAAAATAAATGCTTTTCAATTTGACAAGAGTATTAGATTATTTAAATTGTAAAAAGCTCTATCGCGTTTTTAATATTGGAAAAGATGGCAAACACAATTTCAAAAATAATAAAAACACGCTATATTATGTACTCATGCAGTATTGTTGTTTGTGGAAACATCGCTAACACCCTGGGTATTGCTTGTACCCAATGTGCTTGGTTGTTTGTCTCCACATCCAATTTGAGAGCACACGCATTCAATCATCATTTTCTCCACCTGATTTTCAAAATTTTGCGACCATACTTCGAAATTTTCTTCTTCTTCCAGGATATTATCAAAGCTAAAAAGATTGATTAGCACAAAAAGCATTACGGATTTTAGATTAAAATATAATTCATAATGTAAAAATATTGTTTTAATAATATACAATAATTGTTTTAGATAAATAGAAAACATTAACTCACTTGTTTTTTATCAAAGGAAATTTCAGACCCGGTTTTATACATACTTTGAAAAAATATTATAACAGAGTGCATTGTAAAAACTCAATTTCTTAGATGAATAATAACATATATTTTACCTGTTGATGGTGAAAAAACAAAATGTTTTATATATATATAGCAAATATTGACTTACATTGTCTTGACAAAAGATAAATCTAATGGGTCTTTGTACATATTCTCTCTGATTATGGTTTCAAATTGCTGGTTCCACCCAGAGAGAAAGTCAGAAAGATTGATTGAATTCATTTTAAAAGTAGAGTGTAAAACAAAAAAGCAACTGATAACATTAAAATCAAAATGTAAAGTGAGGAATTTTAAATTGCTAATCCAGGGTAGACCTGATTGGTTGAACCCAAAATGGAGATATCCAATTACGAGAGTCATAGAATACATTTCTGACAGATCTACGAGAAACCCTTTTAAGAAATTGACAGATTCCCAAGAAAGCTATTAAAAAGGCCTTTTGTTTAAAATCGCGAAGGGTGGAGCTTAACTCTAAAAAGCTTTTAAAACATCAATTTTTTCAGATGATTGACAGAAGTAGCATGCATCTTGCAAAAAGACTGGGATATATTTTTAAACTTAAATTAATTAAATTAAATATTTATTAACACTTATTTTTTTAAAAAAAATTACAAAATAAAATTCACTTTCACTTTTATCATTAGTTAGAATATCAACAAGGTAGTAAATTCACGTTTTTAATGAAATTAGTAAAAATTTCATGCAGTTAAATTACAATAAAATATACCTTTCACACATATTAAATTTTTCAAAATAGCATTATAAAGATGGTAAATTATAAAAAAATTATAAAAAATATATCTTCTGTGTTTACTTGAAAACGGATTAGCAGTATCAAACACTATAATTGATACATGTTTTAATTAATTATTACTAAGCAAAATGGAGAAAAATAATTTATATGAGAAAATATTATTACATGTGAATAACCACAAGTTTGATGCAATGTACAAAGTGTATTGAGTTTTAGAATATAAGAACAAATACATGTAATACCGATTTCTATTTTTATCTGTTAACAAACACTACTCGTTAGTGAAACGAAAACAAGCAAATTAATAAGAAAATTCCTTACCTTCAAAAACAAGTGAGGGGTTAGAATTCAGTTTCACGCAAAAAAGTAAAAACTTAATTTCCTTAAATTTAAAAAACTTAGTTTAAACAAAAAATATAACAAATAAATATTTTATAACAAATTGATATTATTAGACCAGACATGAATGAATGAGTTCAACTCTTATTCATAAACCAAATAGCCCTGATGAGACTAGACTTTTTTTTTGCACAAAGAATATTACTATTTCTCAACAACTGGGGATGTGTATATCAAACATTTAATTATAAAACGAAATTATATTCATTTGCTCATAAGCTTTCTAACCATGTGGATTACCTTTTTGTTCAGAGTCATGAAGAGTCATAACGTGTTATTCAAAGTACGTGGGAGCATATTCAATAGTATTTATTATATCAAGGAGGTGTTGATTTTAATTGATGAAAAACTTTATATTCTTACAGTACACCATTTGAAAGAAGTGTTTGACCATCTCCCATGCCATATACAAAAAGCTTTTAACTGGTACAAGCGTAACTTTCATCATATCGCATTTAAAGAGGGGAACCTCACAAGTGGACAAATGATTCAATTTATCAATTCACTAAATCTATCAACTCAAAAGAACACGGTGTTTTGGGGATGTGATGCTATGAACTGTGAATTTCTTAGCTGTATAATCTCCCAGCCATTGGCGAATTTATTAAATTTTGGATATTGATACCCACAGAACACGTTGGATTCCATCACATGTATAAAAGACTATTACAGATTTGTACATCGAATGAGGACTCCGGGTATATTTGTTGATATTACTAGTAAATGTAAATTTAAGAAATTCATTGTAAAGCCTCTACCACATAGTGAAATACAGAGCAAATGAATTATTTTTACTATTTTTCTTAAACTCTGATTTATTTATTTATTACCTATCTTTACATATAAATGAAATTTTTTTGAGTTAGAAGACTTGTTGTAAAGTCTTTTGTAATTGATAATTTTTCATTAGTATAATATTTTATTAAAAATAGTGTTACATGATGAAAAAGTGATGATGAAACAAAAGCTATATTTTTATTTTGCTAAACTCTAATACAATCCAATTTACATTATTACCACCAGTTGAGGTTTCCATATCATTGTTGCAGAAAAGTTTTTTATTTACCAAAGTCTTGCAATTTTCACTGAGCACATTAACATAGCATTTAGGAAGAAAGTAATAAAACCTGTTGCTGAGTTTAATCTTTACTGTGATACCATATCTCATGTTCAAATGCACTGCATCCTTGATGGTAAACCATTGTTTTTTCGGAAGTTCGCTAGCAGGGCATGCGTTTGAAAAAGTGTGTGATGATAGTAGCAGTTGGGAGTTGACATTGTTTAAGCATTGTAAAACATTGTCGTCCTCGTCCATGTTGGAGATGGGGAAGACAATTGCATTGTTATTGACTGTAGGACGCCTTAGTTTGTGTTGAGCTTTGCGTTTTTCTTTTACAGGCGCAGGTGGAGGTTGAATCATCTCTTGTGTTAGCGGGTTATACCCATACGAAGGTGGTGGGGTTGTGCATAGGTCATCAAACAGGCTACTCATTGAACCAGATGCTAGCATTTCAACAGACATTGCCAAAAGTGAGAGACAAAATTGTGTAGAAGAAAAATAATGATTTTATCTGATGAAATGAGGTGAATATATAGATTGACCAGCCAATGGAAATACATTTGAATTTATGAAAATTAATTATTGGGTAAAAAACATAATGGGTTAAACGTGATGGCATATTGACAAAAATGAAGTGTGTGATAACAAGGAATATTTTTTACAAAATGCAATGTTATGTATGCATATTAACAAAAATTAGTCATTATATCAAACAAGGTAAACTAAATTTGAACATGAATCATGTAAATGTAAAATAGACCCGAATATGGTACACTAATTAAAAGCTATTAGCAAGCTGTCAGCCAGTTACCCCCTGAGCTGTCAAAAATCACTTTGCGAGTTATCACAACCTGTCAGAAAATCCATTAGTCAAGTATGTAATGTCACTGAAAACCCATTAATCATCTGTCAATCAAATGTTGAATCACTAAAAAACACTTATCATTATTGCTGAATCACCAGAGGACAAAATGTCAGTTTGTGACCTGAAGCCTGCCTTATATACACTACTNTTGAAAAATCTTTTTTAATGTGGTATACTAGACATTGTATTTTTTAATCTCTCCAAAAAATTTCTGACACTATTATTATTACATTAAAACTGTTGTAATCTCTTTTGTTTAAAAAACTTTTACAAATGCGTTATCAATGGATGATTAAATTGGTTTTGCATAGTTGGATAATGAAATGGAATATTTTTACTTTGTATATAAAATTCATGTTTTACCTATTTACAAGTTATTGTATTTTTACTAATGTCTAAACATTATTTGTTACATTGAAATGCAATCTCTTTTGTTTAACCAAAATGTTTAATTTGTTCTACATGTATTATCAAGGCATCTTCAAATAGTTTGTTTTCCTGATAAACGAAATAAACACTGTGCATGTAAGCTTTTCAAAATATGGAAAATTGATAGTGTACAACCAAACTCGCTGAATTTAATGTGTTATAATGTGGTATATATTAACAAAATGTAATGTATGCAAACTGTGATATTAGCAAAATGAAATTAGTCATACCAAAACAATTAAATTGGCCACCAACATGTACAACATGTAAATGAATCACTACAAAATCAATTAAAAAAGTATCATGAATCACTAATTGAAATCCATTAAGACCTGTCAAAAAGCACTTTGTGAGTTACCCCACCTGTCAAAAAATCAAATAGGTGAGTTGTCAATCAACCTTTGTTAAGTAGATGAGTCAGCACTTAAACAAGTCTCCGATATTCACCATCTGTCACGTGTCATGTGACGTCATAAGCTCTTGACCAATCAGAAGCGTTTTTGTGTGTTCTCCTTCTCACAGCCTATACTACTAAACACTGTAAAATAAAGTGCTGCATTCTGTCACTAACTCTTCTGATCTAAGGGATGGTCTCAAATCATTAGTATCTTTGTTTGCGAAGAACATATTGAACTATAACTCCAGCACTGTTTCCAATTGACATTGATGATGACTTGCTCCTGTACGCATCACCTGAAGAAACATTTAATCTAATAAAGAGTTATAACTTCTATTAATCAATGGCAGCTGATAGCCTTTGTCTAATTCTCTATAAGGCTGTAGTCTCTGGATATCTGAACTGCGTTCAAATATATTTAATACATGTTTTGAGGAAAGACGTTTTCCACATGTTTGAAACGTGCACAAAATAGCAAAATCCCTAGAGAGTGCCTTTGGAAGGAATCATCTTCAATAGCTTATGCTTAAGCCATCTGCTTGTAGATAATCAATTTGCCTACTGCAGAGGTCACTCTATTACTACTACTACTACTGCTCTGATTAACCCAAACAACCTATTTTGCCGTTTTGTTCACATTCTCTTAGAATTTTCATGAAGCCTATTAGGAAATTTGGGAATTCTGGAATTTGGATTTGGACACATCTATGGTAAAATGTAGTTCTCTTTTATAGTGGAAATTTGTCACAAAAATTATTCACGAGTTGAAAGATGATAAAAAAATAAAAAAATAAATAATAATTTTTTCATTAGAAAATACTATTTTTACAAAAACATTCAAATATTTTTATACCAATTGTCTTAACAATAAAGTGGTTGTTGAGCCTGGAAAGGGCGCGTATTAAGGATTAAAATGAAACAGGCAATGATTCCCTATCCAGAGGAAATTAAGTTTGAGATATCTTAGTTATTTAGTGAGTTATACAAAATTTCATCAAAACCGTCACAAGTTGTAATAAATACTTACGTTGTTTAGGATTACTAAAAGTTGAAAGATGAAATTATTTCAAAGTTCAAAGACCAAGGTGTATAAGTGGTTTCTACTTCAGGATGGTGGATTTTTCAAAGGTATTCTACTCCTTATAACACAGAATCCGATTAACTAAGCTGAGAGCTTTTCAGTTGCCACATTGTTTCATTGGGCCTAATCTTATGAATGATTATTTATCAACCACAAATTCACTAGTGATATTTTCTACATGCAATCAGATGTTCTACATCAATTAGTTCTCAGTACATTCCTCTTCTCTATTGTTATTTATGATCTAAGTACGAGCCTTCATTCTAATCATATAGTCAAGCATGGCAATAATGTCGCTTTTCTCCATGCCAGTGCTCAAGCAATAGTTCTGAATTTCTTAGGGTAAGGATTGGGTGCGCTTAACTCTATATCCATTAGGAATTTTTCAAATCTATTATTGTTTCCACAAACTTTTTAAACACTTATGTTTCAAAAACTAATAATGATATTTAAAATCTGAAAACACCACAAGAGAGTTATCTTCTTCCTTTATCGAAATTAATTCATGACCTGGTGTAGCCTGCTCAGACACGGTTGTGCGCCTAAGGCACAACAACGTTCGACTGCGTACAGTGCGCCTGAATGGAGCTCACATCCATTTTTTTCTGTCTTGTTTCGTCAATCCCGTCGAGAACAATTCTTTCCTTACTCCATTTGCTACATCAACGCATATTTCATAAATTCTATTTTTCTACTATTTACTTAGAGTGCTTGTTCAATTGCAATGTTTTTTAATCCCTATAATTAATATTATTTTAATTATGGCGCTGAATAAACTTCACATATTATAATGGCGCCCAATACAACTTGATTAACTATTATGAGGTCACTGAATACAAAACTATTATTATGGCCTTTAATACTTTCCTCTTATTATGAAAACTAAGAAACTTCCCGTGTTATGAATGGTGATTTCAATGGACAATATTAGACATTTAATAAATGAATAAACTTTAAAAAATCATATGTTGTGTTTTTAATATTTTAAGAACGAAATAAGTAATAAATGTGATTATCATACATTGGTGGAATGATTTTTATTCACAATATTAGAATATGACACTCCTTAATTAACCATTTATTATAAGCACATTCAAGGCATGGTAACACCTAATGCAAAAGAGTGTATAGAATCACAACAAAATCGAGTCCATTATTGTAGGTGTAGAGATGCCACTGAATACAATTTACAAATTTTTTAAAGAATTGGTTATATTTGGTATATATGAAATGGATTAAGCTACAATTTATATCCATATTGAATTTGCTGAATAAAAATTTATCTTGAGTATAATTATTAACAAAAAATGTTTTTAGTATGCAACTACTCAATACATACAAATTCATTTTCAAACCACCTCAAGTGCGCTGATATTACGCCATCATTCAAAAAAGCGATTCCCTTATTGATGAGAATTACAGCAAACAAATAAATGGGTACCTAAGAGAAAATATCAGAACAACAATAGGGGTTTAGAAATGGTTTAGTATATTAGACGTATTACTTTCCATAACTGAAGCCATATTATCATAATTGCATGTTTACAATTAAATAGGGAAAAATCAATTGCACTTTTGGACTTAAGCAAAGCGTTTAATAGCTTAGTTCATACACTGCTTCACAAAAAAATTAGCAAACTATGGATTCAGCATAGCTATAATAGGGTAATTTACCAGAGGAGTGTACTGGGGTCAATACTTTTCTCATTGTACGTAAATGACACATTCCAGCACCTTGATTGCGGCTATATCAATATGCTGATGACACACATGTCTGTTGAGCAGTCACACAAGCCCAATTACTGCTACTAAGCAGCTAGAAAAACATTACTTCTATACATAAGTATTTTACACAGAATGCATTAAACATGAGTAAGGATAAGACCTAATTTATTATTTTTACTCCAAAGGATAACAAAAAAAGAACAAAAAATAGATCATTAACTGCAGGAAACACCATTGCTCCAATTAAGCAACCTAAAGAAATAACTTAACTTGGAGTAGAACTTTATCCAGATCATTCATATAATAAATTTATTAAGCAAAAGATAAAGCAAATAGCTGTAGGGGTGCACTATCTAAAGCAAATAAAAAATATCTTCAAGAATACCCTACTTGTTTATGCATTTGTATATAGCTATTTCCAATATGCATGTAATCTTCTAAGTTGCATGAGTACAAATCGACATGAAATTATTAATAGTTTGTCCATAAGTACAATGTTTGAAATTAGTAAATATGATACAGGTTCGAAATTTAACATTTGCGAATGTTATCACCAAAATACTTTATTCAGTTTACATGCTTAATGACTCTATATAAGCATGTCAACAACCTTTCACTGTAAAAGAAATTTCTTAATAGGGTCATAAAATTTTCTAGCCGAAATAAAGCATATATTAATAATGAACAAATGAGGTGTAAGGCTTTCAGTAACTCTTTTATAGTTCACTTAATAAATATGTGAAACCAGATAGACGCCCAAATACGGAATGAACCAAATTACTAAAACAAAACTTACTAGCTTATCAGTATATATTAGCCTCCTCAAATACATTGCAAGGCAGCATTAAACAGGGAATATATTAAGTGTAAATATTGTTAATTTATTTTGTAAATTTTTATTTTCTTAATGTAGCTATTTTTGCCAAAATATAGCTTATGACGATTATTATTATTAATATTATTATAATTATAATAATAATAAAAAAATTGAAACAATTTCTTCTAATAAAACAGTATACATTAGGGGACGGTAATACACTTCATGCATTCGAAACATACATCCAACATTGAGCACCTACACAAACATCCATTGAAACATTGATTATATTATTATATATTGTACATATTAATTTGTAGTTATTTGTTCATGTTTATTTTTTTGTCATGTGTTAGTTTGTAGATCTTGTATACAGTACATATATTGCGCAATAAATTTGCTCTGACTCTTATTA
>CABFPE010000310.1:241042-255515 GCA_900660155.1 Hofstenia miamia
TGCTCTGTAACTTCTAATCCTGTTTCTGCCTTCCTCCATTCTTCCAACATTCTCTTCCTGTAACCCCTCTCATCTGGCCTGCTTCTTCTGTAACACTCCAATGCTGTTCTGTTCTGCTCATCTGTCCATTTGTGCCGTTGTCCATTGGTCTGTGTGGATCCTATACTGCCACTTCTCGAGTCCACACTCCCGATTGTGGAGTCCACCTGACCGGAGATTCTTCGCACCCTCTGACCATTTAAGGCCTGCCGGGGATTATTATTATTATTATTATTATTATTCAGCAAATGATTTGAAAAATTACTCTAATTCCAAATAAATACGTACATAACTTCGGAAAATATTTAATCAAAAAATCAATTTGGCTACAGCAGAAATGATGCAATATTATCCACTAAGGAAAAAATAAAATTAAGTCTAGTTGTATAGCCCTAATTGATTTAGACAAAGCATTTAATAGTATGAATTTTGAAATACTAAAGCCAAAATTGGTACTTTACGGTTTTAATAACAATTCCATTCTTTTCATCATGAACCTCTTAAGAGACCGAGAACTGCCTGTAGTGTTGCATGGAAAAAATGTGAATGTGTAACACCTCAAATAGGGGTACCCCACTGAACAGTTCTGGAACCGAATTTTTGCTCTTTATGTCAATGATATTATAAGTGAGGTTAATAGTTGTGAAATTTACTAATACGCCGATGACACATCAGATGAAAAAACTTTTAAAGCAAATAAGAATCTGCAATCTGAGGAATTATTTCAAATTAAGCGGACGAAAAATAAATGTTGATAAAACGCAGTTCATTATTTTTTCATACAATTCTGTAAAAATCTAACACAAAATCTTGAGCTTAAAATCAAAACGAAATAAGCAAACAAAATTATTGCATTCAATATTTTGGTTGAAATCAATAAGGACCTAACTTTCGATTCATTTTTGCAAAACAAAATTAGGAGAATAATTACTAGAAGATATATTTATCATCTAAGGAATTTCTCATCTGAATATCGTAAAATATATCCTTTTTGCCTATCCCATTGAAACTAATGTTCATTTCTAGAAGTACTTTTATCAAAAACTTTCAACAGGGCTTTAAAAATTTTAAATTTTCAAAAAAGCATGATAGTTCGTCGAGATTATAAAAATAAATATAATATTTTAACTCCTTTTTACCAAATTCAAGTAAAAGCTCTAAGCATTTTATTTAGATGTAAAGCAAAATGTCAATCTCTAATGTTTCTTAAATATTATTGAAAAGTAAACAGTCGTTCACACAAACTCATATCAATTGAAAAATCGTTCAACAAATCCTATCATTGTGCAATTGACCTATGGAATAAACTATATTATGAATTGCGATCAGTACCTAACTATAAAATATTTAGAAAAAATTAAAAAATTTTGTGAAAAAACAGCTAATTCTAGGAGATAGTAACAATTTAAACGCATTCCAGAATCACATTTAACACATAAGATAAGATAAACTAAAAAAATCTATATTCATTTGAATTTTTTACAATATTTAACTGATATTTCAAATGAATAGTGTCATTAACTACTAAGTACAATAAAAAATGAATAATAACAAAAATGAAAAAACACTAGCTACGGACAGTTTCCTAATTTCAATTTATTGTATAGTCGTTATTATAAAATTTAAATCCTATTCATGATCTACCTGATATAAACCTTTGTTTGAGAATTAATGATTTTAATTCTTTCTTGAATTTTTTAGGTTGTCTATTATTTTCATTTCTTTTGGCAATTTATTCCAGTTATAAATTGTAGTATTAATAAAGGATTGACTCATGATATTTTTATTAAATTTAACACGCGAATAGTTTTTTGATCGTTTATTTTGCTTCCGACAGTCTGTGGAAAATGAAAATGATATCTCGTCGTAGGGTGGAATTTTGTTTATGAATTTGAAGAAATAAATAATAATATTGTAAATAATGAACTCTTGAGGAAAAGGAATAGATTTAAAAATATATTCTTTTGTCTTAGAAGAGCTTTTATTACAAACATTTAATGCCCACCCTCGAAGCTTTTTATCATTAGGGTGTGTACATTAGTATATAAGATTTTATCATAGTTTAAATTACTCATAACGAATGCATGGAACATTTGAATTAATGCAATTGGGGGTACCCAGTAAACATAGAACTGACGTCGCTGAATGACATAATAACGGCACTAAAACGACATTACAAAACAATGTCTTTTTACAATTAAACGACACACTATAAATAAAAATGTTTTTAAAAAATTTATCTATGCATGCTAAAATAGTTGTGCTCAATTTTATAAAATTCGATTCAATAACTTCTACATCTTTATCTAAGGATTTATTTCCACAGTAAATAGATATATCATCGGCGTATTGGGGTATTTCGCAGTCAGTAATTTCCTTCATGTCATTCACATAAATATTAAAAAGCAGGGGACCTAGTATGGTTCCTTGAGGTACAAAATTATTGATAGACAACCAATTTGAAAAAGTATCATTGGTGATGTAATAGATATAGATCGATAGTTTTGGGACACTTTGTGCCGTCTTTTTTTGTAATTGGAGTAATATAAGCCTGTTTCAAGAAATCAGGAAAATTATTAAATTTTAAGCATTCATTAAAGATATAATTTAAGGTTCGGCAATATGCTTCGCATTTTTTTTAGTAACCATATTGGAATTTTTGAGGGCAGCTTGACTTGTTTGATTATAACTTGCCTTAATTACTTCAAAACCTGTTATAAAGAGAAAAACCAAATTCAAGGATATGCCTATTACGAGTTATTTCCTGGAATTTTATTTGAGGACCTTCATTATTACCGAGGTTTGCAAATGCTTGATTATAAAATATTGGAAATTTCAAAATCGGTGTGCATTGATTTCCTTTGGGATCTGCAATTTTTTGTTTGGGAGAAGATTTTGATTTGGTACAATTCGAATTTTTTTTAATCAATCTCCATTTATTCTTTTGGTTCGGTAATTTTCTGTATTCATGTTTAATATACTCATAGAAAGTTTCCGATGTTCTATATTTGAAATATTTCTAGCTTTCAGGAGTACGGCGTTAGAAAAAAATTTAAAAGCGTCATTTTTTGTTAACAATTCTTTGCAGAAATCGGAAAGCCAAGGCTTGTCATTCTTCATATTTTTGCGAGAATGGTTAGTAACAAAGATTTTCTTTTCCGGACAATATTAATCTAGATAGGATTCAAGAATATCAAGAAAGTTTTTGATCATGTTGTTAGGATCAATCGCAAAGTATACAGAAGTCCAAGTTTCACGTGAAAATGCGTTTTTCAGTTTATCGGAAGATTTTTCGCGAAGTGATCCATTTTTGTATATTTCAGAGATTATTTTAGCTTTAGAGAAACTGGCTTATATTATTCAGTGATCAGAGAATGGACATTCAGCAGAGTAGTATAAGAAATCAAGATTATTTTTGGGCAGTGCAATATAGTCAATCAAAGTTTCACTGTTAGCTGCGATTCTTGTAGGAATAAAGGCATTTGCCGTTTTAAAATTAAAAGTATTAAAAAAGCGATTAATCGTTTTATTATCACGTTTATTTAAATAACATACACAAGCACCCAAACATTCACAATTATATTATCTATATATTCTTACTATATTGTAGTTTGTAGACATTGTAATGTACATTATTATATACAATAAATTGCTTTATTATTATTATTTTTATCATATCTATTACTGAAAAACACTTTGATTAAAAATTGAATAAATTATGTTGCAAAAAAAATTTACTATGGGCAACAACTCAATAAACCCAGATCATCTAGACAGTCACAAAATCGACCAAATCGTCCAGACAATGACTTTGAATACTGTAAGTGATCAATTTTAATTCCATATCTTGTCGACTTACTTAATGCTGGATATTTGAATTTGCAAAAAATGCAATAACCAAACATTTGCGTTTTAGGCACAATTGCAGAGAACAGATAACAGCCGGATAATCATTGGAAACCAATTATTGATATGTGAATGATTGGAGAAAGTTGGGCTTCGTGCAGAGTACCTTGTTACCATGCGTGAATTCAAAGTTGCCCTGATAAATGCCACACTCTTCCATAATTGGCTCTGATCTAAAGTTGTTAAAATCGCCACAGAACAAAACAGGAATAACTCGTAGCTGCAAGAATGCTTTCACTGGCCATGATCAAATGCATACTGAGGAGCTCATTATAGTCGGCATCAGGAAAGTAGTACAATACACAGAATAGAATTGGGAGTGAGGTGACCGCAAGTTCCAGCCACAGAACCTCAGTTTAATGTAATTGGCTGGATATGCTGCATAGGACAATGAAATTTACGTTTGTAAGCACATCACCGCCACAGTGACACTTACGAGAGTTTTTAGAAGATCGATCACACAGCAACAATGTGAAGTTAGGTAGACATACAAACGAATCATCAACATCTTCGGATAACCAAGTGTCTGTTATAAAGCAGGCAGAGAGGGAATTCACAGATATGTCATAAGATAAGTGATAGACGTAATTAAATTTCTTTTTGCTTACTGGAAAAGTAATTGAAATTGGTCGCTAATTAGTGGCAATTGATGAATAGTTTTTCTTAAAAATAGTTGTAATGTGAGTAAGTTTTAGGTTATTTAGGAATTAATTACATTTCATGCATTCACTAAAGATAAAATTGAAGGGATTTCCAATGATTTCCGTAGTAGCTTTAAGAGCCAATAAGTGAATGTTTGCTAAACTACTTGATTTTTGGCTTTATGATTAAAAATTGACTTAATAATTTCAACTTGGTATGACTATACTTGGCAGTAAGCCTTGCAGCGGTCCAAGGTTGCAAAACTGATAAACTGGCATACTCTGTATTGGAGGTCGTTTATTTTTGGAAACAGATAAACATCCTTTTTGATATATCACTTAGACATCAAAAATTTATTCATAACATGTTTGTCTTCGTGTTTTATAAACATTATAGAGGGAATAAATACTTTATAATAGTTCCATCTTTTAAGAAGTCAGAGTGCATGTTTAGTCTGGAGATGCTGCGGAAAGGTTGAAGAATCTGTTTATTCGCAGTGTTTATTTCATGTTTCATTCAAGTTGCTTTACCAATGCTAATTTCTCTATAATTGATTATACAGCTCCGTTCATCTATAATGAGCCACATGCATTTAAATATAATTAATATTTTTGTACTTATGCACAAAAGATGTCATCAATGGACATGAACTCATAAATATATTGCAAAATATTGAAATATTCCTAATCCTCAAATATCAGTTCATTTTGTAAACATGACGTTCATCTACGATGAGCCACTATGTAAGGACTCCCCGAAAATGTCTATTTCAACCAATATTACAATAATTAAAAAATGAATAAAAAAAGGCATTATTAATATGTACAATATGATTAATTTAAATAAAATATTCACTATTAAGACTTTGAACTCTTGAAAAAAAACTCAATAAATTCTCCGTTTGAATTCATTGGAATCTCCTCTGGAAGCAGTATTCTTTGCATGATCGCTTTAATATCCAGAATAACTAACTCTATTCTGAAATTAAATTAAATCTGATTGTAAATGCTGTTTCTATTTTAGTCTACGATTTGCTGAAGGTGCACGTATCAAAGATTATTTAAATTACAAGGACTCATCTTCTTAGACATAATAGATCATTTACTCATTTTTTATGCTGCGATTGAATTAGAGTTGAATTCTATCTTTGAAGCATTACTCCAAGCTGCTGAAATATTTGTTGAGTAATACTGTGTTGTCCTCCATCAGCAACTCTTGCAGCACACATATAGGAAATTTTGGAAATAGTTTTTGAAGATAACAAGGACCAACCTAATAATGCTTCAACAGCCATATGAACAAATGTGATACCTACTTCTTGACAAGTTTGGCCGTGCTTAACAAATTTTCTGTTTCAGCTACTTCTAGAGCATAACCGGCAGTAGTTCCCTCATGTATTACTGTTGATGATTGCAGGGAACTAATAACAGTTATGTCTACAGCAGCTGGACGACCATTGGACCAAGTTGGTAAAAATACATCACCGAGTCGAGTCTAAGATGCAATGTTACCATATTCTAAAACCGGTGACAATGCAGCTTTCACAGCACAATTATATATTATATCACGAATACGATTAAGCCGCGCGATTCTCTCCACATCTCCAGCACATCCTAACGCATGATCTCCATATATATCCAGCATACCATTACACTCTGGACGTTGCATTTCTTTTACTGGTCATTGAAATACCAAGTCGATATGCTAATGCAACCTGGAATTCCACAGGTGCAAATTTTAAGCCAAGTGCACTTATAGGAATGGCTGAAAGCCAATCACCACTATGTGGTAAAGAGCAACTAAGCAGCCTGGCTTTGTCTCAATTCGTTTTTGGGGCAGACTGTTCTGTGCAATAACTGCTTATCATAATTTTCTGTGATTTGCTTTTGTGATTTAAATGATAAATCATATGGAATATCACTTGATGAAAGTATATTTGAATGGGCAAGCTGCGAAGCACATTGCGCAGCAATATCACTTGATATCTCTTCACATTTTGCAATTAAGCATGCTTGATTCCTACAATCTATATGAGACCCAAGATTGGCAACTGAGGCATATGAAGAGGCATTTAGAATACCAAGACCACCAAGATGAATATAGGCAATTCAGCCTGAAGTCTTTGAGATTGAGAAATTACAGATTTGCAAATGTTCTCAAGGCAAGCATGCACCAAATTTTCAAATTTTGATAGACGTTTGTCTATACTATTAGGATTGCATGTTCTTAGGGAGTACATAATATTTGGCAAACCAGTAGAATATCGAAGTAAATAGAGTTCCAGCTGTGGATCATTTAATTCACAAACCAAACTATGTAGATTGTTTGCTTTGTTTACACAGCTGAGCAAAAATTCATGGAAAGAAGAGTTTAAAAATAGTGGTGCCCCAAGAATCACCAAGCCCACAGCTTTACGGTTTATTGAATCAGGAATACATGACATGTCAATACATTTATTTGGCGACCATATTTCACATTTATCAATGCTCACTGTTAGGTCAATTTGAGCGAATTTAGTGCATATGAAATTAAATGCTGATGCAAGTACGTCCACAGGGCCAACAATAGAACCATCATCTAGGTAAAATACTACTTTTGAAAGATCTTTAAAATTTGCCGCAATCTCATTAATTATAGGATAAATTGTTAATGCAAAAATAAAGGAGATAATGGATCTCCCTGTTGTGTACCAGAATCTGATATGATTACATTTTTATTAAAGGAGAGCCAAGATGAATTACCATAGCAATAGTTGACCCATGGTAGAAGTTCTGGAAAGTGATCCCTAACTTGAGAAAACATGGCACACCATGAAACTAAATTAAAAGCGTTCTTTAAATCGATTTGTAAGAATGCAATGTTTGCGTCAGCTAGCAGTTCCCTTAAAATTGAATTTAGACCATGGATAACTGCTTCGCAGCCCATTGGAATGCCAACTCCTACTTGGTTAGGACCAAAATATCTAGCATCCTTCAACTGAGTAACACGGCATAAGCATTTAGCTATTATGCGCCGTATAAATTCGCCAACTGCAATTGGACGTATTCCACCACACTTCTTTTTAAATGTAAAAAAATTCGCGCCACAAAGAAATGGAGCAACTCTTGTTGGAGCATTTCCACCAATAAGTAAATTTATTAAGTTAACTAAAGCACCTAAGGCATTTTGACTGTATTCTGGTGAAGGACATTGAATTGCATTGAGTATATGAGAGACAATTTTGAACACCCCGCAGCAGTTTCACGAGGAAAATTTTTTAATGCAATCTAAAACAATTTGCTCAGAAACAATAGGATGAGGAACAATGTCTTCTACATTAATTGCTTCAATATTCTCTGCAGGATGTTTGGATTTTAAAACTTTCCATGTGTCGTGATCGAAAGACAATGTCTCTGAGCCTAACGCTCCTACTAATCCTTCAAAGCCGTGCACATCGTCGAAGTTATCATTCGGACAATTGAGAAATATTGTAGTTATCGCCAAGATGGCATTGGTTACAGCAAATTAAGTGCGTGTTGAATGTGTTTTGTCAAATTTTGTTAATGTGTTTACGGTTAGACGATTTTAAACAGGGTAATCTATTTGATAAAATAGCAGCTAAAACCCAGTTTTCTTATAGCGTTTATCAGCAAAAAGATTTAAGAGTATAAAAATGGTAAATTTCACAACATAACTGACTGATCTCATTTTCTTTCTTATCGGAAAATGAAGGATTGAGCTACTTTCAACTAGACGCCAACATGTTAAAATGTGTTACAGAAGAATTAAGACCACAAAATCTTTTAATGACAGAGAAATTTTTGCAATATGTGATGATTTGGGAAGGAATCAGAACCGACAACCTTTCATTAAACGTGTAATTTGATCTTTTGATTCTTTGGGTTATGAGCAATCGTAGACGAATTACTCTTTAGAATGTATAGCCACAAGTTATTTTTTAAAAGGATCTGAAGTCATTTCACACTGCCGCATCTACTAGTGTCTATCTCACATGCAAAACATTTGAATACTGCCAAACTAGCCAGCCCAAAGTGTCGTTATTGTAAGTGAAAAAGTTAAAAGGGCATTGAGAAGACCTTTATCAGAAGGGATGAGTAATTCCTCAAATAGGAAACCCAAGAATAATATTCATCAAATCCTATCAATAATTGAATTATTCTTTATGATGAATTTGCAGGTTTTCAAATGAAAGGCATGCTTAAGTTTTATTGGTAAAATTCAATGTGTGACTGCATTACTTCAAAAAGACTATTCCCACAGAATATATTAAGTTTGATTCTGTAAAGTAATTTTTTTTGTAAATTTCATTTCAAAAGAAAATTGTCTTTGTTCAAGAGTAAACTCTATAAATATTTAAGTGTATGCTTATTATTGCTAAACTTAGATAAACTTAGTGAGTATTACATACATATAAATGGTCACAATATGTACAAATGTACACAGTAAATGTTGCATTAACTAAAGGCCTTCTGAGATTTTCGTAATATTCATAAAAACATACAAAAATATCTTAAATACTACAAAAAATATTTTTTCAAAAATAAGTGCATTGCTATAACTGATGAGGATATATTAAAAAACAAAGGTCTTAAAATTATTGATTTTTGAACTATATTTAGTACAGTTTTCAATTATTCAAATTGATTGATCACAAACTTCTTAAAGATTTTTTCAGCAAAAAATATATAATGAATCGATTGGACCGTTTTAGGATACAACTTACAAGCTAATACTTTTTTAAATCACAATTTATACATTCAATTATTGTAGTTTTGTTAAATCTTAAGTTTCAATTTGTGGCGACGCAAAAACAGTTACACCTAAGCATTGCAGTTTAAGCAAGGAAATTTACTAAAATATACTACAATAAAAACGTACACAAAGTATTTCTTAGAAAAATATATAAATAAAAATAAAATTTCGACTAAATACACTGATTGCAGTATTAAAATTAATATAGATATTTTTCAAAAACTATAGATGCCATTTTTTGAGAAAAAAAGTCGACAAATTGATGTGAAATTCCTTCGCGATTTAACACGACATCAGCATTTGGGAACATTTTTAATACATTCCAATAGTGAGCTTCAGGCGCCCAGTGATCAATGTCGGTGAAGAACATTGAAGTCTTATCAATACTTCGACTCAAGAGGTCTACATCGAGATCTACAATTTGCTGCATCTCTGTTGAAGCCATGTAGAGTACATTGTAGAAAATTCGCGTTTTAATAATGCTCTGAACTCCCCTGATAAATGCTGGCGTTTGACAACCTTAAAAGGCTTTTGCTTACCAAATGTTATAAATGAAGTAAGATAATTTAATAAATGTAGTAATAGATATTCACAATTATTACTTTTATGTGATCAAAATTAAATTCTTTCCAAATAACAAATGCATTATTTCAAGAAACTCTAAATTAGTAAATTTATAAAGAAGGAATAATCTTTCATCGGAAATTTTTTAACATTGGTTCAATTGGTCATAATTCAAGAACTTGAATATATTCATAGGATCCATAAAAATCAATTTATAAAGAAAAGAAAAATCGAGAATTGCGCAACACAAACAAGGAAACCATAATTAATCGCGTTTTGTACCGCATTACTGCCGTCCAATAACAAAACCAATTAAGTCTAAAATTGTAGTTTTTCAGTAGAGAGGTTTAAAGAAAAATTCTTTTTAAACTACTGTACCAAAGACGTCAATTCTTTTACAGAAGGATTAAACATGAATAGAGATCTCATATAAGATTTTGATTCGATGCTGAGCTTTAGATATCGATTTTTTGAACTTAAGTGTTTTCGCCGGTGAAATAAAAACATTTATATTGACAGAAAAAATTAAGGCAAAAACGATTTCGAATATTGCTACAAATCTTAGAAAAAACGGTTATTTTGTATAGAAAAACATGTATTTCCATGAAGAAGAATTCGAAAAAATACTTACATCCCTAAATTACATGTAAAATTCAAAGTACATATATCGAGTATTATTTGCATAAGCCTACGATACAAAATCCATTGATATTGAGTACAGTAATCTACATAGACATATATTATAAGATGATAAGATAAGATAAGATAAGATGAGAGATTCTTTATTCATATAAATGTTAACAATTAAATAACTGATAATTTATCTGAATAGCATCATTAAATTAACAAAACACATATACAATTTACATAAATTACAAAAGAAATCTTTCAGGCTTTGGATAAATTACTATAGTAATATTTTAATAGCGAGTTATAGTATAGTCATCATGCAACTTGCAGGTTAAAAACAACTACAAGCATTTCATTATTGCATCTAGAGATAATTTTACAAGGAGTGACTCATTTTCCAAATTCAAATTATATTTTGATATTTGCCTGTAAAACACTAATTATCATTATTGTTCAAATATGTTTAGAAAGGCAAATATTAGATTTCGATAATTTATGTAGATTCAGTAAACGTAGTGTTTCTTTGCATAAGTAAACTATACAGCATAGTAGAGTACTATTAAAGAACATGTATTAGTGATGCAAAGTAAAGCTTTTTTCAAAAACATAGTTTCTTACCAGTGCCCGCCCATAAACGAGAATCTAATTTTATTTGCTACTCTGTTATTAGATATTTTAATGCAATTTGCGCTCATTATTACCTAAAATTTAGACAGGATTTCAACATAAAATTATGTAGATGTAATTAAGATATTCAGCCAATAGAAATATTTCATGATGTCATATATATCTCTAGGTTTTGTTCTGTACAGTGTCACTTTTTTCAGTTGTAGATTGCAAATGCTAGTAGAACTGTACTTCGCCAATCAACAATCGCCTATTGTTATACTTCGTGCCCAGACTACTTACTTACCTTCTTCAATGTGCCCACTTGCTTCTGCAACATGTTTGAACTAGTGTAAATCTTCAAGTCATCAATTTACCATGGTTAATTCAATAACTACTGATTGAAAATTTAGACAAAATAAACATTAATCCGAATTGTAATTTGAATCTTTAAAAATAGTAATAGTATAAAATATACCTTCTTTCTTGCAAATTAACTTGACAAGTAAGAAGTCGGGCAATAAAGTAGTAAAAATTGCATGTAAGAAGGCAAAAAATTTGTGATATTTAATAAGAGAAGCAGTTTCTTTGCCACGAGGTGATACCGCCATTTTTTCCAATGTCGGCATTAAAAGAATTAGCTTCTTGATGTTCATGGCCTCATAAAGTCGATCCATTACTAAATCAAAATGTAATACTGAGAATTAAAGCAGTAAAATGTTAAGAATTTGAAGCTATTTATTCAATAATGCCAGCAAACATTCAAGTATTCTAAAAACATATAAGGAATATTAATTTTTATGAGCACTTTTGAATTGTTACTGAATAATTAAAACGTTATATTTAAGCCACTCGAAAAGTATTGCCATCATTTATTAGATTTGTAAAAAATGATAAAGTAAAATTAGTGATACCTTCTAATGCAATATGACATCCTATGGAATGTCCAATAATTGTAATGCACGACGATGATGCCACATATTGTTTGAGAAAGTCAATCTTATGCTCGACTTGCTCATCCAAATTGTGAGAGTGGTAACCAGGCAATGCTTTACGATGTTGACATAAATGGCTTGCAGCAACAATTGGAATCGAAGATAGCTGATATAACTTTAACAAAAAATCCTCGTAGAAGTCACAAATACCGGGATTACCAGGAATAAATAAGATCAATTCAGAAAGTTCCAATAGATTCTTGATTGTACTAACTCCAAATAGTAAAAAGTGAGTTTGATGACGCGAAACTGGAACAATGACTTCTGAAGACATGGAAAAACTAATTGAAATTTCATTCTGAAATTAATAAAAACTTAATACTGAACATTAAAATACCATTTTGAGAGGAGCATTCAAAGTAAAATATTGTGTAAAAGAATGAAAAATATATTACTTGCAAATTCAAATGAATTATCAATATAATTACTGGTGCACATACATCTCGTTGTTTCTGATGCATGATTAAGTAATTTGAATCTCCAATATGCCAATTATGGTACACTTGGTACATTCACAATTTATGGGCGTTTTAGAAATTTAATTAAATGCTAAATATAAAAGTATATTAAGCAATACATTGAAAACTGAGACGTTAACAACGACATTTCAATACGCTCATGGTTGGTAAGATGTAGTACAAACAATAATTTAAGCCTAACGAACTTAATCAAAAATCAAAGTTTCAACTTCTTAAAATTTATCATTAGATAAAAATTGATAATAAAAACTACATTTAAAAATAATCACATGTAGCAAATATATACATATCTAACATTCACTAGCATTTACTTGTTTTTCATTCGCACATATTGCACATAACATTTATAACTATGCTACACGAGTTATATACAACTGTACAACTACAAACTAAGCTACATCTAATTCAAATAAAAACTATAAAAAAAAATAACAGTCATGTACAAATAAAAATCCCAAATCTCACTTCGCAATGTGTTCAAAAGATTACAACGCATCAGTTTTGAGAAAAATTAATAATAATTCAATAGCTAAGTACCTCAGTGGCTGCATTCGAAATAAGCTATTGCAATAACAAACCTTTAATTTTCCTGGCGGCAAAAAACTTCAATGAAATCCATGGGTAATTTCTATATTTTAATTGCTTTGAGCAAAACCTTAATGCCTTACATAGACCTTTGGCATACAAAACATATATATTCTGTGATATACTCAAATCTTGATATTGAAATATGAATTTTTAACAGTTATAAATAGGCATATTAGGTTGTTCTAAAAATACAATATCTAAACTTAGAAAGGACTAAAAAATATTTCTATCCTCAGAGAATTGTAAAATCAGGGATACAATCATTTTGAAAGTAAAGTTGCAAAGTTGCAACTCCGAGCAGTGAGGGGATCATAAAATACATTTTCATATCATTAAAAAAGTGATCATATTTATTATATATCAAATCAATAATAGTTGTTTAAAATTTTTTAATGAATTCTATTATAGGTAAGCTTGTAGATGCAAAGAGGGACTATACAACTATCTCGCATGCAAATGATAATATCAATCAATCCTAGTAGTGCATATTTACAAAACTTTTCCCATTAATTGAAATTGAATAACAATGTATTGATAAGAGCGCATTCAGTCGTTTTAACATTTTCAAGCAATTTTATGAACTTTTTGCAACCGTCGATACCTCTACTGCTCGAAATTGCAAATATGCAACCAAACCAGAAAAACACGAAAAAATATTTTTTGAATATCTTTTCTGTACTTGAAAAATACATTTCAAATCTTCTCAAGGATTCTATAAAATTTCGGAAGCCAATGCGTTTTCCCGAAGTTATTCTAATCTTCACTGAGCTCTTTTCAGAGCTATTATCTTATTCAACTCTTTCCAGAGCTACCCAGATAAATCAAAATATATTATTTAACATTTTGTTATGGATTATTGTATTGTAATATGTATATACAAATGTAATATTTATTTCAAATGGATTTTCTTGCTTATATACAGTTGTGTTCAAAATTATTCAACCCCCACTGCAGTAAAGTGTTTTAGCAAGTTTGACATTTATTTTTTATCTTGTTTATATTCAGAACAAATAAGTACTTGTGAAATAGACAAATGCAACTTAAATTACAACAATATTTTTCGTAACATACCAACAAATGTATTTTCTGTGATTACGTCGTTGACAAAAATATTCAACCCCTTAGTCACAAATGTTCTTAAGAACTAAGACAACCATCAGGTGCTTTCAATCAGGTGGTAAACACACCTGTAGATGTGAACAGAACCATAACGAGCAACAATTAAGCAGATTTAAAAGGCCTGAGATACTCAGCTCCTTCTTGACAGTTAAT
>CABFPE010000310.1:265213-281949 GCA_900660155.1 Hofstenia miamia
TATATATATATACATATATATATATATATATATATATATATATATGAATTATCCTATCTCTACCTATGCCCAAAAATTGCTTCTTTAAGAAGGAATAAGCAAGATCATTATGCATGGCGCTAGCCATGCTGAAAATTTGATCACATGATAAATCAACAGCTTTAAATATTCTAGATAGGGGAGCACTAAAACTCCTTGGAGGTAACCGTCTATATGTTCCAAGCTCACAAGGCTTTCAATTCCTCTTCTGCACAGAGAGTATTAACCGCATCTGATATATTTTCATGAACATTTTTTATTACGCCTATGGTACTAGCACTTTTAATTTTTGCATGCGTGTAACCCTAAATTAGTTTTACTTTTAATATTGTTGCCATGCCTCCTTACATATTCTTTTCAATTCTGAACCAAGACTCAACAATTCCAATAGTGAATAATCAAGAACAGCCAATATCTTTGAGAAAAATTGCAGACACAATAGGAAAATAAGCCAAAACCTTCCTCAATATTACAGCAACAGTTGTGGACAAAAATAAGGATTTTCATAAGGTGAAATGTGAGCAGTAACAATAATCTTCTGTTGTGATTGCAATATTTTGCTCAAAAATTCGAGAAATATAGAAGCCCCATTATCATCCACCTGAATAAGATTTTTACTCCAAAGTTTCGAATTAATTTTAATAAAATCACTTGTTGCAGAATCAATAATATTTTTCACCTTTTCAAAAGACAGTCTAACTTCCTCAGAAAAATAATGGGATAACAATATGTTACACAAACCTTCCAAAATTCAACCGCATTGTCAAAATTTGTGATATAGAGGAGCTTACTAAAACAGTACTTTGCATATGTTTTTGCATCTTTCTTACAAGGCAATCTCAATGCAGTCGTAAATCAATGGAGCAAATTGTCATACCTGTGAGAATTTTAACTCCATCAGCATGTACCAATTCCCAGCTGAAATCCACTGTTTCCAATATTTTGAAGATTGGTAAAAAGTGAAGCAATTAAATGGATTATCGTTGCCCCATTTTGACAACTTGATAACATTGACGCAACTACCAAATGTAGATTATGTTGCGCATGAGACGCAGTTAAACAACATCAAACAATTGAATATTTATAAATTGAATTCAAATCACTAGCAGGTTTTCGTACAACATTATCAGTGGCGTCAAGATGCAGAACTGAAAGATTTTGCTTGGTCATTTCTAATAAAAGCTGCAACTGGTAAACATAATATAAATGACAAACAAAAGGAGAGATAGCAATATATTGCAAAACTCCTAAATGTTAAAATGTCTCTAGCATTAAGTTTGCCTGTTAATTAATAGATAAGAATGTAATCTTGTTGCAGAACTGAAAGATTTTGCTTGGTCATTTCTAATAAAAGCTGCAACTGGTAAACATAATATAAATGACAAACAAAAGGAGAGATAGCAATATATTGCAAAACTCCTAAATGTTAAAATGTCTCTAGCATTAAGTTTGCCTGTTAATTAATAGATAAGAATGTAATCTTGTTGATCTATTCATTTTAGATTTAAACATTTTGTAGACTTCCAGAGTTTTGACATCATTACATTCAACTTTCTTTAATTACTGCAGCAAATATTCTATGGTGCAATCTTATCCATTTCATGATTAGTAACCTCAAGAGCTTTTTAACATTAACTAGCCTATATTTGCTTGTAATTATACATAATACGTATGACGCAATACAACTATGTAACACACATATATATATATATATATACAAATATGTACAATCTACAAACTAGGCTACAATTTACAAGAATAATAATAATAAAAACACTGTTAGGACACAAATATTTACAAATATAAATTCTAAAACTATATGATTACATTATTTCGCCACACGTTAAGTCTCTTAGATGTTCCTACTTGATATTGTTTGTTTAATAAGTTTTGTTTTAGTAGTTTTTTAAATTTAGTAAGAGATTCAGCAGTTTTTGCTGAAGATTTTTGTGAAAACGTGTAACCTTAATCATGTACAGGAGGATCACTAGAAAAAGTTTTTTTGACTACCACACCTTGATTAGAAGTTGGAACACAGTCAATTACAAATACTAAATTTACATTGAATGGAGGAATCGCGTTTCTGAACATGCAGACTGCTCGGGGATAACAGGAAGTTCATTTTCAGGAATTCCATCTGAGATTGACTTATGTAAAAAGTAAACGCTTAAAAAACTTGATTTACAAACTTTTCCTAGTATTGGCTGAATTATCTAATCCAAGATGAGTAGATAATTTCCTCCATAACTGGATCGAACTACGCCAGTTACACCAATCTTTTTCTACGATATTTAGACCATGAACTTTTAGGAGTTCAAAAGCAACTTTTTCGAAATAAAAGTTTGCAAGACCTCCCACCAGGCATAATTTAAAATAAGTTTGCCAGCAGTATAACTAATGAAAAGTAAGATTAAAGCTGTTTAAAGTAGAACAGAAATTTTTCCATTCACATAACAGATAAAAAGTACGATTAGAACTGTTTAATATAGAACAGAAGTTTTTGCCATTCATATAACTAATGAAAAGTAAAATTAAAGCAGCTTAAAAGAATAGAAGTTTTGCCAGCCGTATATCTAATAAAAAGTAAGCTTCTGTCTAAAAATGAACAATCGTTTTTGCCAGATACAAGTACGTATAAAACTGTTTAAAAAAGAACCGGCAGAATTCTTAATAAAATGCTTAAAAAGGTATTTATTGGCGGTAACGTAGACAAAAGTACAATTAGAGCTGCTAAAAATGGAACAAGAGTTTTAATTAACAAATTCAATCAAGTGTTAATCAAATCAAATATCGAGAGAAATTGTTTAAAGCTATGAAATAAAAATTAAGGAATTTACTATTTTATCACTTTAAATTATAACTAACCGTAATTTGCACATATACGATCTAAAGGTTGGACAATACGTAGTTATTATTTTCTCAAATATGATAACAAATCATGTTTTCAGCCCATAATTGTACACTTTTTTTGGGTTCCTTTAAAACCTGCATTGGAATGCAAAAATGCGAAACCTCATAAAGTCGTATGACGTATTAGCATCAATAATGGATTGAAATTTGTCTCAATTTCGAAATTACAGTTTTTTGAATATTAGTTTTAGATATTTCCTTTAACAATGTAATGTCTTAAGCCATGAACTAGCTTTTAATGTAAAGGTAGCGACTTGAATGTTCTTCAGTATAATATTAGCGTCTTTGACTCTCAAGCAAGCCCCGTGGAGTTTTAACCTTAAATTTATAGCGCCTTGGACTTTTGATCGTTAAATATTTAACGCTTTGGACTTCTTAACCTTGAATTTATAGCGCCTTGGAACTTTTTCTTGCTACAGTGCATCCCCGATTATCTGGATGTTATGCCAAACCTACCTTTTTGGCCAATATAGCTTTAGTTGTATGTGTCATGTTGTTCCAGGCCAGAAATAATTCATCGAAAATCTGAATTTCACAGCTTGTACGATTGTGTACTTATGAACTTTACTTTTTAGTATTACTAAAAGCTAAATTTTGTAGATATATAAGATTTCTCAGTAGTCATCCAATCAGTACAGGCAGGATAATAGACGATGCACTGTAGTAGTAGTAGTAAAAAAACTAATTCCTCAACGTAAGTCAATATACAAATTTATGATATTTTTCGTCATATAATGCAATAAACAGGGGGTAATAACTCTTTTTACATTGGTAATAATTATGTGCACGTGGCAAAAACCATTTTAGCATTCTCTCCACAATACTATACTGTAAAGTATTCTCTATTTACTACGTAAGAAATTTCGATTTATACACTTTTGGAATTTCGATGTCTTTCATTTCGATGCTATAATTAAAATAATTGAAATTTGACAAGATGATTGTGCCTGGTTCAAGTATTGCATTTTGCACTTACGTATATAAAAAAATAACCGTATGTGCTCGATTTTAACAATGTATGTTTGATATTATGATGAAATTATACCAATAAATATGAAGAAATGTCTCATATGGGGCGAAATCAGTTTGCACAAGAATAGCAGAATCAGCATAAAAAACTGCTATTAATCGAATTTTTTTTTAATGATTTTTGTATTTTGTTGTTTTGACTTGATTATACGGAACTCATCAAAGTTAGCCAAATAATAAATGTGATTATCAGAAGCCTCACATGTATAAATATAGAATAGATTAGAATAGAAATATTGTATATTATACCCAAAAAATACATTTGGATATCTCATATATAAAATAGCAGAATCAGCATAAAACACTGCTATTAATCGAATTTTTTTTAATGATTTTTGTATTTTGTTGTTTTTGCCTTGATAATATGAAACTCATCAAAGTTAGCCAAATGATAAATGTGAATATCAGAAGCCACACATGTATAAATATAAACTTGATTATACGGAACTCATCAAAGTTAGCCAAATAATAAATGTGATTATCAGAAGCCTCACATGTATAAATATAGAATAGATTAGAATAGAAATATTGTATATTATACCCAAAAAATACATTTGGATATCTCATATATAAGGACACTCTTATCATCTTGTCAGGAAAAATATTTCGGAATAACTGAATATCTCTCCGAAGGCGAACCGCCCCAAACTCAAATGCCGTTGCTAAAATTAAAGCCTTGTAAAATAAATTAAAATCTGGTTTGCTAAATTTCAACCCCTTAATTTTCTTTAACAAGAAAAGCGATCTGTTCAGTTTTGATGCCAATTCAGTTACATGATTCCCAAAAGAAAGATTAATCGATAATCTGATCCCTAAAATATTTGCACTGTCCATCTGAGGAATATGAGAGAGAGAAACGTTTTAATTGAGTACAAATTTAAAATAAATGGTTTCTTAAAACATAGTTTAAAAACTGTTTGCTACGAACACCGAGTCTGCAGAACGGGCGCCTGTATCTTCCTGAGCTGTTTCTCTGGGGAATGAGATAGTGTAGAGGATGTTGCGGATCATTTGCTGCTTTGAAGAGCTTGGTAGCACTAGTTTTCATTCTATCTTCCAGGTTATAAGGCGAAATGAAACAACGGCCTCTTGTGATGATCTTGTTTGCTCTGTTAAGAATATTCTGTGCCTTCAATAAGCACGAGGCATTGACGCTGGTCAGGGCTGGGGCACAATAATCGAAAACAGACAGGACAGAAGACCTAACGATAGAGTCAAGGGAGCGCTCCGAGCACGTGCCAACCAGCTGCCTTAGAATGGTCAGTCGAGAAGCGGCCTTTCTACAAGCACGCTGGTAGTGGTTTTTCCAGGACAGCTTGTGATGAATGTCCATACCAAGAAAGCGAATCGAATCAACTACAGGAATGTCGTCAGGGAGCGAAATGGATCGGGAGCGGCAATTGGAGATAATAATTTGACTAGATTTCTTCTTGTTCAATATGAGGCAGTTCTGCATGCAGTAGTCGGTGATATGACTGGAGTTACAACGCTCGAGTGCTTCTTCAAACGAACAATCGAATTGATATCATCTGCGTACTTGACGAGGAAGGAGTTGCTAGGCAGTAAATCCGCGAGATAAAATATGAACAACAGAGGACCAACAAGTGATCCTTGTGGACTTCCAAACGATTTGAGTTGGTACCATCAAAATCAGCTGCAACATCTACAGACTTCGCGCTGTTGATGTTAAAATTTTGGTCAGAACACCATTTCATTACGAAATTAATAACTGTTTCCGCGTTATCAGTTTCTGCATATCTCCCTGCTATGATACAGGTTACATTATCGGCAAATTTACACAGATAGCTGTTAGGAAACGGCGATTAAAGTTTATCATACAACAGATTAAACAGTATGGGACCAAAAATTGTACCCTGAGGCATGCCACAATTAGATGATAGAAGGCCAGATTGCTTGCCAGCATTATCCACATACTGTTGTCTGTCATTCAAGAAATCCGATACAACATTGATTACTTGTGTAGGCACAGGCAGTTTTCTGAGAACAGCTATCAGTAGATGGTGCTCTATCAAATCCAAAGCAAAAATTCTGCAGTAATCGTATCCCTAAAGCTTGAATTCTTTACATTTGTGAATAATTCGGATGAGGGTGAGACTAATCGAATAGTTTTTCCTGAAACGGTACTGATTTGAATTAAGCGATCGGTTATACGACTCCAAAATGTATTTATCATACAGCATCAGTTCGAAAATATGCGAAATTATCAGCGTGACTGACACAGGTAGTAATTCATTGATTTTTGAAGGACACTTTTTCTTTGGCAGAGGAACTATTTTGGCGATTTTCATGTTATCCGGGAACTTTCCTTCTGCAAGACAGCGATTGAAAATATGCTGAATAGCTGGGAAAGATTATGAGGGTTACTGCGGTAAATCCACCCTGGAATGCCGTCATTTCCTGCTGAGTTTGACCCGCGCTTCTGTAAAATTTTGGGAGTAATAGCTTGTTTTATGTTATTCGAAAGCTTTTTCACTTCCAAGAACCGTTTCCTACGATGCGCTTCGTTTCTTTCTTAGCAAAAACTTCACGTAAGGCGTGATATAGAAGGGATCTTTGTTCGAAACCAAAACCGACTTAAATGGACAACATTGATCATAGATAGAGACAAGCCTTTTCATCAACACATTTGATGCATCATTTGCGTTTTCAATAGTGAGAATATCATTAAAGTCAGTCGTGTCCAGTAGATAATTTAGAAAATGTATATTGGATTTACTATTATCACGAACCATAACCCTGCGTTTTTTCTTTCTAGTTGCACAAGGCGTCGTTATCAAGCGTAAATGGTCAGAAGGAATGGTGAGCGGAGACGTGTAAGTTGAGGAAATAAACTCTGGATTTGTACTGAAAATAAAATCCAGTTGTGAAGAGTTGTGTTGGCCCTTCATAAAGGCTTGTCAGAGGCAACTGACTCGTTAGCAAATCGACATTCATGTCGTTGAAATCTCCAGTCACGATATAGCTGGAATTCAGAAATTCTATTGAAAGAGAGTCAAAGCTGGAAATTAGGTAAAAAGCTGGAAATTAGGCGATCCACATACTCCTGCCCGCATCCCAAATTAGGAGGGTAATAAACGACACAATAAATCTGTTTTTCGTTGACAATAAACCAAAGATATTTCGAAGAACTGGTGTCGATGAGGAAAGAGTTGTTTAATGCGCAAACCATTCCGAATATAGGCTCCAATTCCACCACCGGAAGACTTATCAGAATTTTGAGAGCTTCTTTATCCTTAAATTGCCGGTTGATTTGATATTCTTCTGTACTTTCTGGTAAACCTGTTATAGGGATTTGATAGCGAAATTCATCAGTTCGATCTATATCAGGGTGTTTACGAGCATTCGATTTGGTTCATTATTGGATTGAATTTTCGGCATCTCTTTCACTAGTGTTTCAAGTTTAGAAGCGACTTTAGATACCTTATCAGTTTCTGACGCTAGAGTAGATTGGATTTCGTTATTGATGGCACATCCCTCGCAAAACCAGTGACAGCCCTTGATCCGCCCGAGAGTGTCATCAGATTTTGATAACGCCACGCATTGTCCATGAAACCAGCCAGAACAGGAATCGCACATAATTGCCGAGTCACTCGATCGTACTTCTTTGTGGCGCGTGGAACAGTCATCTGTCGATGTGCTTTTCGGTATGCACCTCAATTACAGACTAACTAAATCTGCAATTGCAAATGTTATTCTGCAAATTAATTTAAAGTATTAAACTAGGTTTATCTAAAAATGCTTACAATTGATATCCAGTTTACGCCTTGGCTATTCATTATGTCTTTGTTTGCGAAATATGTTTATAGTTTAGCGTGCCAAATTCTTGCTTGACATAATAACAAGTAGGTACTTTCACAAATTTCTCTTTTTTAAGCCCTAGAAACAGGATGCAATTTTAAAAATGTAACATTTTTTATTGGAATATCTGATACGATCTTCAATGAAATAGTGCCATTAAAAACAAATGTTTTTTGAAAGATTTAGAAATACTCCCTAATAGTTCTGTGTAAAGCCATAAATATCCACCGACAATATAAATTGCTGTTTGATATATTTCAAAACAATATATATATATATATATATATATATATATATATATATATATAATGTAAGCACGGTTTTTCAGTGCCGATTTTGCACTATTATTAGTATCATGGCCTATCTTATACCATGAAAGTAACACGTAATATATAACATCTTTTAGTTGGGTTTAGGTTTTTTCGGAAGTAATAAATTTAATAAATGCCTTGCTAATCGTTTGAGCTTCAGATTGTTGGAGCTGCAATTGCGATTACTGTTATAATAATCGGTTTCTGGGTTTGAAGGAAAGTCAATTAGAGCAGGATTTTGAATATTGAAGGGTAAATTTGACTATATCTAAGTACATCAATCGCAAGAAGTATTGGACATTTTGATATCGAGGATGGCAATCGTTCACAGCGAAAGGCTAACAATCTGTCTAAATACTTATTGCATTTTAATGACAAGTGTTGAATTAAAATCATAGGATCAATAGCAAATTCGAGAATGTTCTACAGTTTGGAATCGAAACAGCATCCATTCAGAATTTATTACATCCTGTGCATAAAAAAAATTCCCGACCGCTTTCATTTTCAATGATTTAAAAAACTGACAAGTTATATCTGTAGGTTAAGTTGTTATGTATTTCTTACAGAACGTTGCTTTAACTTTCAAACTTTTCGTAAACTTTAATTTGTAAAATGCAAATGTGTGTTTCAGTTATTTATAATGAAAATTGGATTTCTGTCGATATGTCATTAGTTGAAACGTATGAGCAACAAATATCATCGATATCCGCAGATATTACTAACCGTGTTGGCCGATTCTCTTCTCTGACAGGCTTGGACCGAACGCATGCAGTATCCTACATAGAGAGATGCATTGCAGATTTGTATGATGTGCTTGAACAGCTGGAACTTGAAATTCGAGATATGCCACTTCCAATGCGTCAAAAATGCACCACACGCTTAAAAGGGTATAAGGTATGATCTATTTTAACCATATTACCTATTTTATTTGATTGTGTCTTAACACACGCAAATGCAAAGCCTTAATTGCATTGATTTGAGTAAATTACTTTGTCTTATGCTTAAAAAGTAGTAATTCGTATTTACTTTTTCTATAAGTACAAATGCAAAAACAAATGCATAAAATTCTGTGGAGCAGAATCTTCCAATCTGAGCAAATACTTTATTCAACAAAGACGTAATTTAATTATTTGCTATCATCTTATCTTTTATCAATGCTTCTATTTTTCTCTTCAGGCCTACATTTCTACGTATTCTTTGCATTGTATTTTGCCTAAATATTCCTTCAATCCTGTATTTGCTTTTGCAGCCTCATCGACACTTACAATTTCTTTCCCACCTTGTTTCATTGATGCGAATCTATCCATATATCCATTTAGGTTGAATGGTCTTTCCATTCCCACTAGTTTTCTTTTCTCAATTTATTTCATTCTATCTAGCTCCTCATACAGAATCTGAATACTTATATCCCCATGTCTATTCAATGATAATTTCTGTATTACTCTTTTTAGTCTCCTTAAGGTAGATCTATCCTTAGAGGGGCTAAAATTGAATTCTGGGCATATAAGTAAAAATCCACCACATTGTTATATTCAAAATGGTCAAAGATTATGATACGACATAAATTCTGAAAATTTATGCAAATGAGCTTCCAAGATGGCCGCCATTATGCTAAAAATAGAACAAAGCTTCAAAACACATTTACTCAAAGATTAATGCTTGGATTGACTTGAAACTTCACAACTGTAATGAAGACATATAGCTTTAGGTCTTGTACTATTATCTTTTTGATACCTTAAAAACTTTCTTTTTTTTCAAATTTTGTTCTTCTTGGGCCTTTTTAGGTGCCGGAAATTAGGTGCATCACATTACTTCGGAAGGCAAAAAAAATCTTTAAACCAAGATACATCTTTTATTTTAGTACATGCCCTACAGCTAGTTATTGCAAACATCTGTAAGAAGTTTCAGCTCATTTGCACAAAAACTGTTAGAAATATCATGCATGAAAGATACAGAACCATGCAAAATTTTGAATTTTCGGAAATCGAGAAAAAAGTATTATTTCACTCACTGAATCTCTCTAGTGACCACCAGGTGTGTACATATCCCCTTCTTGTGCTTCGGTGGTGTCCTTGTACTCCTTCTTAATTGCTCTAATATGTAGAAATATGACTATACTATCAATATATGTCACTTTCTCATATGGTGATTTTTCTTCATTTTTATCACTAGTGAGGGGATAGATCTACCTTAAATGAATCCTTTATCAATGACGTTGCTTTGTTTTTAGAAACATTACTTGCTTTGTCTCACGTTAGAGATGGACTAGAATGATGATTATTCTGGTGAAATATAATGAAGGCTCAGTCAATATCTATCAATATTTACACTCAGATGTGAAAATCATTCTTTGATTCCATACTGCTTCTGCAAATAGGTATGCTTATTGTTGAATTTTAGTGAATATACATTTTAAAATTGGGTCTTTATTCAATATTTGGTATTGTGTAGCAATGTTTGGGTGAATTTATTCACTGAGCACTTATTAAGTTTGTAATACTTATTAAAAATCATATTTTTACACAATATTCAATCTAACACTTGATGTATGTGTTGTAATATTTATGAGAAATGCTTTTAATTTCAAGNAAACTATTAACAACTTTTTGCCACCAAAAACATTTAAGGTAGATCTATCCTTAGAGGGGCTAAAATTGAATTCTGGCCATATAAGTAAAAATCCACCACATGGTTATATTCAAAATGGTCAAAGTTTATGATACGACATAAATTCTTCTGAAAATTTATGCAAATGAGCTTCCAAGATGGCCGCCATTATGCTAAAAAAAGAACAAAACTTCAAAACACTTTACTCAAAGATTAATGCTTGGATTGACTTGAAACTTCACAACTGTAATGAAGACATATAGCTTTAGGTCTTGTACTATTATCTTTTTGATACCTTTAAAACTTTCTTTTTTTTCAAATTTTGTTCTTCTTGGGCCTTTTTAGGTGCCGGAAATTAGGTGCATCACATTACTTCGGAAGGCAAAAAAAATCTTTAAACCAAGATACATCTTTTATTTTAGTACATGCCCTACAGCTAGCTATTGCAAACATCTGTAAGAAGTTTCAGCTCATTTGCACAAAAACTGTTAGAAATATCATGCATGAAAGATACAGAACCATGCAAAATTTTGAATTTTCGGAAATCGAGAAAAAAGTATTATTTCACTCACCGAATCTCTCTAGTGACCCCCAGGTGTGTACATATCCCCTTCTTGTGCTTCGGTGATGTCCAAGCTGCTTACTGACACTTGTAATATGTAGAAATATGACTATACTATCAATATATGTCACTTTCTCATATGGTGATTTTTCTTCATTTTTATCACTAGTGAGGGAATAGATCTACCTTAATTTTGCTTCATCTTCTTATTAAGTACTTGTAGTAGTCCCTTAACACTAAATTTCCCTCGCGCTATCTGTGCTCAATGTGATTGCTGCACGCTTACTTGAATTTTCAAATTTAGGCTGAAGCCACCCGACTTTCGGATGAATTTAAACGCGTTCGAACCGAAGAGGTTGATAGTAGAGCTCGGCATGAGTTGATTGGTGGGCCAGAAATATGTGATGATCAAAGAGCTCGTCTGTTGGATAATTGTGAAACATTAGAAAGAAGTGGTCGGCGATTAGAGGGTGGTTATAAGGTCTCTATTTTATAATAGATTTCGAATCACTGTTTTAGTTGCATCTAAAATATTGTAAACCATTTGTCAATTTGTTTAAATTTAATTAAAAGACACAATATCATATTATTTTTAGATTATTATTAGATTTCTTCATTTATCAAAATTTTTCTGATTCAAATTATGTTATTCTATTTGCTGATTTTGAGTTTTTATACTTCAATACATGTAATTTTGCTTCTTATTTTTTAAATCTGTATATACTATCCTTAATGTAAATTTGCATGATTCAAAGCAATGACCTAATGTTGTTATATGCAGAGAGTATAGATACTTGTTGATTTCTTTGTTAGTTTAATATGCCTTTATTAAGGTTGCATTGGAAACAGAAGAAATTGGCAGTGGCATACTTTCAGACCTGCATTTTCAGAGAGAGACTATTCAGAAATCCCGCCAGCGTCTACGCGAAATGAAAACAGATTTAGGAAAAAGTTCGCGTCTTTTAACCACCATGACATATCGTGTTATTCAAAATAAAATAATATTGTTTGCAATGGGTTTTATAATGTTGTTTGTAGTGGTTTTAGTGATTTATTTTAAAATATCTAAGTGAATTTGGCAAATACATGTATATTGAATTTTGAATTTGAATATTTGTACAACCTTCTGTCGCAGTCATTTGTAATTCTTGGCTTAATAACAATCTAAATATTGTTATGGGTCTTTGACTAGATATTTTTTATTTTTTATTTTTAATCATTTACTATATTTGTTGCTTACTTTAGATTTTAAAATTTGCACATGTAACTTATACAATTTTTTTACACATTTAATATTTGAGCTTATGATGTGCTTTCATTCTTTACCATTGCAACCATTTGACCGTTTTTTATTACACTACCAGGTACTTCATTACAATCTAATTGCAATTATACAGTTTTCTAATTTTTTCAATTCGGCAAAACAAATGCGTATTTTTTGTTTGTACAAATTAAATGTGAAACAGTTAAATATCTGTAAACGAACATGAATGCTATTAGAACTCTAAATTTCTTTCCATTTCAATAATAGAGAACGCTTTAATTGCGGGAGTTTTTTCTTTTCTATCACATTGAGCATAATTACTACGCTTAAAATCACCATTCGTTTTCATTATTTTACCCTACGTAGAACAGAGTTTGAGTATTTTCTAGAATAATTCGCCAGTAATTGTAACTTTTTAAATACGCTATGTTATGAAAAATTATTTCATTTTAACGTTCAATTACTGTCCAAGGATGTTTGAAGTAAATAATAGCTTATTTGGAAGGGCAGTAAATTCAAAAATAATTAAAAGCAATGTCTACATTGTGCAATTTTTAGATTGAGAGATTGAGCGATTTCTTTGTTCTAGTTGGAGCTTTCCATAAAGAAGAGATATATATTTTCAAAAAATTGAACGATGAATAGATACTGTGAATATGGAAAGCGAAACAAACTATTACAAAACAATATTTCGAAATCATAATGATTATCTTGAGCTATGCTATGGCAGTTTTCATTTAATTCAATAGAATAATAAGAGCTGTAAAATTTAAAATCTTTATATTGTTTACACAAAATATTATTTTAATATCAATTTAGAATTTTTTTAACCTCCTTATTTGCTCGACGTTATGTGGGAGGAAATTACTGAATGTAGCAAAATTGATAACTAATAAGTTTAAGTCATGTTTGAAAAGATCTTCGGCATCATTTTTTCATTTTTCATAGGAAAACGTCATTATTTTTTAAACTTTCAGTATTTCTGACTGGTTTCTGTGCATGTTATTATATTTTAACAATAAAAGTGAAAATGCATCTGCTGAGAGCTGATGCTGATATGATAAATCAATTTAACAGAATCATCTATATTGAAATAATGCTAAATATCTGGCTTATATAGTCTTTCAAAAAATGAACCTTATTAATAATAGGCAATATGCATTTTTATCATTTTATTGTCGTGAAGATACTCAATATTATCAATTGATTCTATGATTAATCTATTCACAAAAAATGGTAATTTCTATCCATTTTAAATATGGATGAGGAAAATTTTGCAAAATTCCCACCCCGTCCATGGACTTTGTGTCCGATGCTATATTCCCGTATTTATGGCCCCAAGTTGCTCCATTCAACAAAATTTTGCTCCAAAAAACTATTTGCAATATTTTATTGCCAAAATTTGATTTATGACAATATAGAACCATATTTTGAAAGTCATCTAGTAGTGCTACCAACAGAAATCTAATCAACATTATTTCAATAAATATAAAAACATGATAGTAAAATGAATTCAAATTTAAGCTTTAAAAAGCTTTTTGTAAAGCCACTTTTTTATGCAATTGTGGTCGCATTCCTTCGAGGGTAATTGTATAGCCTCTTGCAAGCAAATCATGTTCTGTTAAAAAATATCTTATAGGTATTGTTGGACAGAATCAAATTTCACTAGCAGCTAAAAATACATAATAATTTACCTTTCAAAATACAACTAAATTTTCAAGTACAATACTGGAAATATGTATTCGACCACCTTGCTATTTTGAATAAATAATGAACATTCATCGGATAAAGTGTGCCTAAAATTATAACTGTTACTTTGATTAACACTAGAAAGTCAAATGATTTTATATCTTAAATTCATGCACTTGTCAGAATTGCCGCATTCAAGTAAAACTAACGATATCGAAGCAAATAAAAGAAAAGTGTCAGAATAACAAAATAAGCTGTTTTTTATTTAGGTTCTCATTACATGAGGCATTAAAAATGAATTTAAGATGTGCAAAGTGGTTACATTTGACCGCTCAGACTTTCTAGTGTTGCGAAAGGAAAATTTGTATGTCTAATACCATAAAATATGTAGAATAACAATTGGCTATTAATTTTTAATTAAAATTATAAAACTTGTTTTGGATAAATGTATTCGACCACCTGAAAAAATTTTAACAAATGAATAAATCACCAAAAAGTAAATTCCAAATAAGATACATAAATTAATAATTGATGCAATATAAGCTCTGTGCAAAAAATTGTTTCTTCTAATATTTTGTAGGGTGTCCCTTTGAGCGAATAACAGTTTCAAGTCGGTCAGGGATTGAAGCAAAAAGTCTTTCAATAAAGCTGTTGGGAATTCCATAAAATTTTTTCTTTATTGCGCTTCACAGCTCGTCTTCAGTGTAGAGTATACTGGCCAATTCGATATTTGACCTCTTTTCACATATTTTCGATAATGTTAAGGTTTGGAGATTGGCCAGGTGCGTCAGCAAGGATAGCAACCCTATTATTGTGGAGGAAATTTGTCATTTCTTTTGAGGTATGACATGGAGCACGATCCTGCTGATATATTGATCACTTGTAAGGAGTAACAAGAGTTCCTTTTCTAGAATACCAGCATATTAAGAGTTCCAGTGATGTGAACAATCTTGCGTAAGCCACAATTCCATATTGCACCCCATACCATTAAAGACTACCCACCATAATTCATGGTCACCCGAGTAAGTTGACGCAAGAATCTGAACTTCTACCCAGTTGGTCTCTTTATCAACATTCTTTTCGATGGGTATCGCTCAAGTCTTGACTCATCTGAAAATATAACATTAGACCAATCTTCAGAGGAATTGTCTCTCATTAAATTGAACCACCTCTCGGCATAATCTTTGTTTTGAGGTTAAGAATGGCTTTCTGGGTGTCACGAAAGTCCCAATTGAGTACTTCTTCAGGATGTTCCGCGCAGTTCCTCCTAAGTCTTCCTGGGATTTCGCTTTGAAAGGCACATAGGAGCTGATTGGGAGGTTTTGGAGGTCTTCTTTAGTCTTCCGGACTTTGGCTTTTCGGCAATGATGTTTTCAGAAGTGAAACGTCTGATGATATCCCCGACAGTACTTCGAGGTCGCTCTACAAATCGGGCTATATTAATTGGTCTCTTTATCAACATTCTTTTCGATGGGTATCGCTCAAGTCTTGACTCATCTGAAAATATAACATTAGACCAATCTTCAGAGGAATTGTCTCTCATTAAATTGAACCACCTCTCGGCATAATCTTTGTTTTGAGGTTAAGAATGGCTTTCTGGGTGTCACGAAAGTCCCAATTGAGTACTTCTTCAGGATGTTCCGCGCAGTTCCTCCTAAGTCTTCCTGGGATTTCGCTTTGAAAGGCACATAGGAGCTGATTGGGAGGTTTTGGAGGTCTTCTTTAGTCTTCCGGACTTTGGCTTTTCGGCAATGATGTTTTCAGAAGTGAAACGTCTGATGATATCCCCGACAGTACTTCGAGGTCGCTCTACAAATCGGGCTATATTAATTAACTCGCGGATGACAAGGCATCATATATGGCGAAGAAAGACTGTTATTAGACATTTTCAATATAAATAGACTGAAAAAAGCTCAACCAATGAAATTTTTTACAGATTCTCTGATTTGGTTTGAAGTGGCCGAATACAGTTTTCCAAGAAAAGATTAGCTAACTACAAGAAGCATTGTAGAATTTCTGCTTGAGATTTAAAGTAAACAGTGATAATTATGTTTCAACATTGATTAATTCCTCATTCTGCAGCACCAAATCTTATTTAAAAACAACTATGACATTCTTGGCGTCCATTTCTTAGAAATATTTGACAAATCATGGGTGGCCGAATTCTTTTTTCCAGTATTCTATATCCAAATGTTATCAAGCAGGCCATTTTGATATATTAAAAATTTACTTTGGAGTCTCTGCAATGCACAATTCTTTATTTCGTTTTTCTCAACTCAAGTGGATTTTTGCTCTACAATTGCCCATGGATATCAATTTACGAAATTTTGCCCCATTGCGTAGCTTCCCCCTCCCATCCTAACCTATGGGAATCGATTTTTATTCTATAGCCTCATATAAGCTACGCATTTTGTTAAAAAATATTCTATGTCGAATGATACATGTACTGCTAATTTTGAACATGAGCTGATATATATATATATATATATATATATATATACATGTA
>CABFPE010000310.1:282045-292763 GCA_900660155.1 Hofstenia miamia
TATATATATATATATATATATGATGTCGTACTATAATTTTAAGCAGTGTCTTTCTCTATTAACCATATTACATTTCTTTGTAAAAGTAAGGCCCGAAACACACTCTGATTATTTCTTTGTGGAATTCCTGAGATAATTGGCAGTTATTAATATATTCGCCGTTAGTTCGCATTTGATTTGGAATAATGCGCATAAATAATCATAGATTGTTTGTATTCTGAATACTTTTGCGCATGGTTCTTATTACTGTAAAACATGCTTGACGCTGATTTTAACATGATTGAATTAGTGAAAACCCGATATATTTCGGAACCATCCATTAAAATGAAAAAATATAGAAATAATAATATATCAAAACAAAAAGCATATGCAAATAAATTTTCAAAGAAAGTAAACAAAGCCACAAAGATTTTACGTTAATTGTAATTAAAATAGATTTTAAACACGTATTTAGTGGTTTGAATTATAGAATAAGGAGCCAGTTATCCCAACACTAGGTTGGCCAACTGCTCACTTTTACTATTTTTCAAAAATGTAAAAAATTCGTTTTTTGCGATTATGAATTTGGAATTTTTAGAAAAAAATCACCGAAAAATTAACACATTTTATTGAATAATATTATTCTAATCAACATCAAATAAATAATGAGTGCATTCATATCAAATACAAGTGAAAAGTATTAACCCTATTTCCAATAGGGTAGTTATTGTTAGAGATGAGTGCGGTACAGGTTTTGTAAAACTATTTTCACCTCAAAGAAGAAAGCTTCACTGCAATTTCCGTTTTTTACCGCACGCCACCGCAACAATGGCGATTTTATCTTCGTAAGAAAAAATAGATATTTCTGAATTGTTTTTTAGGGTTATAGATCATTCGTAGAAAAGTTTAAAAATAATTTCTTAGGTATTTTGTGATTTCATTCAATTTTATTAGGGTAGTATCAAATTTTTCATGAAATATGAAAAATTAGTGAAATCTCTTAGTTTTGATTCAGTAACAGTTTTTTTGAGCAGTACTTTGAGCTTTTAAATTTTAATACAAAACACGTTATCTGTATAACGTTAATGCCACCGCAAGTTGTTTTAAATTCTATCGCTAACCACCGCAATTGTATGAATCGCTACCGTGGCATGGCTCAGTATTCCGCGGTATTACCGCACCGCACTTATCTCTAGTTGTTGTCCCCATGCATTAGACCGCTGCATTATCGAAACACTAGGTATGGAAATTATTTGTATATTTTTACAAAAATTGGATTTCTCATTGAAACATAATTCTCATTTGCATGTACTTCAGGACAATAATAAGTACAAACCTCATAGATGTGTCCATGTAAAAAGCATGTTTTTCCTTAAAGCTGTAAATATTAGATTTACGAATTTACTAAATAGTGCATACATTAACATTGGAATTATGGGTCAAAGCGAAATTGACCCTTGCCATGCATTAATGTGGGTAAAATATGCTGTGCATTTAAGAGTTAATCATTAGTCATTGAAATAAGTCCTATATGTTATTGCATTAACAATCAGGTGGAATTGGTAAGGAATCAGGACTTTCAAAGTTTGACGAAAATGAAGTTTGAAATTTGAATACCTTTCAAACTTTGATATGAGAATTTGAATATTAAATTCAAAGTTTGATTTGAAATTTAAAAGTTTGAAAATTTGATTTCAAATTTGATATTTCTCAGAAATAATTCTTACATTCAAAAGAAATGCATATTGCAATGTGTAATGAAATAAACATGTCGCAATGAGGTATGCTAAAAACCATATAATGTAGAGATTTTTTCTATATTTTTGTTTCAATATGGAGTATATATAGTAAAACATACATTAATATTACTTAGTACATTGTTTCTATAGAAAAAGAATATGATTACTTGTTGCATAGAGACATAATTTGTAGTAAATGCCAATGTGACTGTTGAAATTGCTAATTTAATTATTCTCGGTAAATCAAGAAAACAGAGAAACATACATGGTAGTCACAAAGTTTGCAAAATGTGTCCCCTGTTAGCTCAAATATCAAACATTAAATGAATTAGTTCCTGGGTTTTATTTAAATGAATGAATTTACAAAGCCTTTATTAATACCTATTAAAGGTCTTCATTTTCGATATTAACAATAGTTCTAAGTTTATTATGTATTTAAAAAAATTCCAATTAAGTAACATTCGGGACAATTAATAGTGTTAATGTGCAAATTTTGCCAACATTGGAATATCAAAGTTTGCTCTTTAACCTCCTTAGTTTAATTTGAAATGTGTATTTTAGAATTTTACAGAATTTGATTTGAAAGTTTAGAATTTTTCCAAAAAATTACAAATTTGAATTTGATTTAAAAGCCCTGTAAGGGATGAAAACTTTTACTCTAAAAATGATGGGCGGATTTTAATTAATCCAACCCGAGTCATCCGCTGACATTCTTCAGTGCTCATGAAGAGAAAATTTCGAAGAGTTTTTTGCTCTTAAAAATTCTCTTCTCAATGAAATTAGGCTTGATGGCAAGTGATTTGCAAATAATCCTCCACTTGAAATTGTATAATTTTTCATATTACACTCATTTTTTACCATTTTTATTCAGTAAAAAATTTTATTTGTTATTGTCATCCTACATTTTTTGCATGGTCCACGTCAATTTCTGTTTTTTAATACGACATGCTTGTTCTAGATGAACAGAAAGCGCCTTGAATGTAATCTTCAGATGGTTGATGGTTTCACAAATCCTAAATTAAGTTTTGAACAATACAATACTTCTGCACAATTGGCATCACAAATGCTGTATACTGCGCATTCCCAGTATGATGATATAGACGATTCATTGGTTGGAGATTTTGGTTGTGGATGTGGTGTTTTAGGTATTGGATCTTTAATGCTAGGTGCTAGTCATTGTATCGGTTTTGATATTGATTCATCTGCTCTTGAAATTTGTCAGAAGAACATCAATGAATTTGATATGGGTAATTTCAGGAAAATTCCTTAATATAGTTGCTATAAATTTAAAATATTGGTCAAAATTTTGTTACAATTTTCTACACTAGATGGCATCAAATGTAAATATTTAGTTGGCATTAATATATTAAATGTATTATATATCAGTAGATTACTAATATTTTGTATCCTAAGATCGGCTTAAATTTCATTTTTTTGATATACTGCTAGGTAACTTATCTTCGGTTTGAGGCATAAATATTTGTTGTGACCACAGTGTAAAATTGCAGCAGGCGGAAGCTGCTGATCTGTGCTTGATTCTTCAAATTGTAGGTTATGCAAATCATTTGATTTTTTCAAATTTAACTCTGAAATTACCAAGATGATTCATTTGATCTTGTCAACTGTGACATTGCATCTCCTCCCACAATCATGAAATCCAATGTTTTTGACGTCGTCGTTATGAATCCACCCTTTGGTACTCAGAATTCTGGTGTAGACTTTAACTTTTTGAAGGCCGCACATTCTTGTTGTTGCGGACCTGTGTATTCTCTGCATAAAACTTCAACCCGCAAATATGTTCTTTCATCACTGCAGAAAATTGGTATAAAAGGCGAGGTTCTCGCTGAGGTAAGATATGAACTGTTGAACACAATGAAAATCCACAAAAAGAAATCTGTTGATGTTGCCGTTGACTTTATCAGAAGTGTTGCCATCGATTAGCACTTTTAAATTAATAGATTTTTTACAGGATTTTACAGAAAGTTGCAGTGTAGTAAATTATGTTCTAAATACATTGATTTTGCTTAAGATAAAAGAATTTACCTTTAAAGTATTATATTGTCAATTTCTTAATTTTGATATTTATAATTGGTTGTTACACAATTTTTGCAGTGGTGCAAATTTTGGTAAGAACTGAATTTTTATCAGTTATAGTTAATAGGCAATAGCTATGTAGGAAAACTCAAGTTTATATTTTTTAAGATTTTCTACGTGTAAAATTGTGTGGCTCCTGGTATAATTCTATAATTATATAAATGTTTTCACTAACGACATTTCTTTTAATGGTGGTATGTCTTTGGCTCAGCTATAAAAAATTATTCATTGCATTTGATAAAATTTTTATTTTACACTAAGCGCAGCATTTTTCACAAACAGTATTGAATTTGTTGGAGCTTTAAGGGTATAACCTAAGTTTCTAGAATTTTCCTTTCTAATATTTAATTTATAATCAGCAAACACATGTTTTAGCCAATATGTCTTCTGATATATGCGTGTGAATTTGAATTAAAAACCTGTTATTTTTGAAATTCTATTTTAATTTCACTAACCAACTCTACATTTAAAGCTGTCATTGAAAAAAAATTTAATTAAAAAACATGTTTTAAGTGCAATTCTAAACAAGGACTCTATTTTTGCATCTAATTTGCATGTTTGACAATAACAGTAACGATCGCGTCCCTGATGTATGCATATTGATTTTTAGGGAATGCGGCCACTAGTCCATTTTCGTTTGAGTTATAAAGTGCTACTTTATAACTTTGCAGTATAATCGGGATATTAACGTTCTAACACAGTGCGTTTCTAAATTTAAACGTTTGTGCTAAGTAATGGCAATTTCTGAATCTATTAATTATAAAATTCGCACCTCTTACTTAAAGTTGTTAATTTTATACATAACGTGCAGGCCCATAAAATCGCTCATACTTTTTCTACAGTAATGAAATTTGGTACTTCGACCCTTTCTGCATTTGTTTTACATACATATGCCTGATAGGGGGTTTTATGCAAAAGTCAGATTCTATGTCTTGATCAAGTCTTTTAGGTTGTAAGTTATCTATGGGTTTTATTCATTTATGAACATGTTAAAATCGGGCAAATATTTTCAAAAGATACAAGAAATTCCTGATGTCATCAGTTTACAAAACCTATTCTTATATCTCATAAAAGTTCTTCTAAGCTGATATAAACTATTTAAGATTTTGTAGGTAAATAATTTATTAGCTAAGTTTGAAAATTGACGCTTTCCTAGCAAATCAGAGAACTCTGAACTTTGAGGTGTGAAACGCGGATTTGTGGGATATGTTCGAGTAATGTGTATGTGAGTGAATAATATCAAATTGAAGCTAAAATTGTAATTGAATCATTGTCAGTTATTGAAATTTAATTGTAGATAATTGCACTGGGGTTGAAAGCTCCAATATTATCCCTTATATTATATTCGTTTCGTTGCAATCCACTTATTAACGTTCTGGAGGGCAAAATTGGGAAGCATTTTTCGAAAAATGCGTACTGTGACTTACGTTCAGAGTTGGAACCGGTTCAACCCGATCCTGGCCGGATGGAAAGCCGGTCGACCTGTACAGGTCGAGTCAAGATTTTTTTCATGCCGGTTGACCGGGGTTCACTTGGTCTACTAATGAGAACTGCGTGTAGACCTAAAGCCTACGGTTATTATCTCAGTGCAGTACTTCTAATATAATGGTAGTGGGTAATTGTGATAAAATATTTGTTGCAAACCACCACTGATAAATCCCGTGTTTTTATTTGCATAAAGTGCCGTTGCTTCTGATGCACTCTCTCTCGATGACAGCTATTACTTAGGAAAGTGTAGCTAAATACGATCAAGAACGCATGGTAACCAAACTGCGTTTAGACGAAGGAGAAAGATTTGTATTTTACGTGCTAAAAAGTGAGATCATGAAAATTTCACATCATACATGCACATAATACCAATATTGGTCGATAAAAGCATGATTTTCTATTTTTAGCGGCATTTTGCGAGTCAGAATTTTCTTTATTGTCCAAATTTCGACGTCAAAGTTTCTAAATTTTCAGTTAAATTAGTTTGTTTCACATGCCGTGTTAAAATTTTTGGAAAATCCACCAAATTTAAATGCAATTCAGCAACCGTCCATAACATAGGCTAACATTCAGTGCAATACGCAATAAAACAACATCACATAATGGACTTATACTTATGAGGCAACGTTTTTTCAAACAAGGTTGTTCAATTGTATTTTTTGCAAGTATGCGTTTAAAGGGCTCGTTTTTTTAATATTGAAAATAAGTTTGAAACAAATTTTTTTGGTCCGGCCTCAACCTCTTTTTCTAAAATCATAGACGACCTCCTGAATTTTTGTAAACTGCGTATGCAGGGTTCAAATAGAAGTTATCATTTTTTATTTTGTAAAAATATGTTATTCTTGTTTAACACACAGCTAATTTAATTTTTATTTAATTTGCTTTGTGAACATGCTTTTAATTTCATTTAATACCCAATCTAATCCGTGATCACCATAACCCCAAGAAATTTCAATACTTGCATATATTTGCAATGGAAATATGAGAAATGGGGGAATCCCCCGTGGAATCATTCCTAATTGGTTAATTTATGTAGAGCATTGCGTATTATCTACTTTTTCCTAGTTTTATTTTCGTAATTCGGTCACTTCTTTGTGAAAATCTCATAAAGTTATAAAAATATTTTCTATTTACAGAAGAAATTTGAATTTAAATATTAACTGGAAAATGTCTCAATTATTTAAGGGAAAAACTTTATCTGCTTTGAGTCCAAGTGCAATCCAGTGAATTCATCTTTGTCGCAATGCATTAAAAAATCAATTAATCCCGATAAACATTTTATGCTTTTCTTATCGTTTATTACAATTCACCGCCATATTTATATGATAATGGGAAGCCGAGCGCGTTCTAATAAAGGATCTACAATGTCGCCTTCGTATAAAGTGATTGTCTACACATGAGAGTTTTTGTACTTTTTTTTCATTGTTGAACTTTGTATCAGCTTACATAAATTTGCTTGCAACTCCCTTGGGAGGTAATTATAGTGCTTATAAAATGATATTCTATGTATTGTCAGACTCAAAATGATCGAAAAACAAGGAATTTATTACAATTGATGTTGGTAGATTTTGCACATGGGATTTCATGTCTAATAAATTAAATATTTTGTATACATTTATTTTATTTAGGCAGTAAGATTACCATACGAATTCACTGTATTTAATAAGTGCTATTACTCGTAATTTATATGATATATATATATATTTATGATGAGGAACATGATAGACTGCTAGTGATGCATATTCAGAGTGTTATAACCAGAGAGATGTAAGCGGGCTAATTCGTTAATGGACCGGATCGGTTTAAAAGATAAACTCTTGTATAAGCAATATTCATACAAAAGTTATAGCATCTAGGAAGTTAATTGGTTTCTTTTGATTTTTAAGCTAATTTTTTATACATTGCATTTGTTCTTGAAAATGTCTTTGTAGGTGTAAATTGAAAATCCAAGAACATGCTAGTAAATAGGAAAACGTTCTGTCAAATTATAAAATGAGCTACAAAACCAGTACTGATGCCCCTAAACATGAATAATTGTCATATTCATAACTCTGGTTTCAACCGACTTCATTCTAAAATAGTATGATACAGTAAAATTTATATATTGTTTATAGCTTAAAATTTTTATAGCTTAATAATATAGTGGATTTTGTTTTAAATTGCTGACCTCATCCGCTTACACTCGGTTAGAATAAGAGGCATGTTATTGAGATGATGATATGTTAGTATAATTACTATAATGGCGCAGGGAAGTTGTTTAATTAACTCATTTTCTTCCATTGACACTAATGACAGCTGATGTACCTCCACCCTTTTCCCATCAGATTATTATCCAACGCTATTTAAATAACTTACAAAATTCATTAAATTCAAATTTGAGAAAATGAGAATTCTTTTAATAATTACACGAAATTTTTAACGAAGTGGTGTTATCATTGTTTGTAGCAAGGATTTAACTTGAACAACAGTTATTTAATAATAGTATTAAGCCCAGCTAACAAATGCAATAGTACTGAATTGATGACACAGTCAATCATTTATTCACCCCCACGGAATATTTCAGCGGAATTGGGAATAACATGGGATTGTGATCATAAATGAAGGAACTACGAATACGTATTTCAGAATGTTACTAAAAATGTTTAAATCTTAGACAAAATAGAAGTTAGGCCGTGAGACCGCAAAAATTAATGGGTCTTGTATGGGACGAGACTGGAACTAAATCCAATGGTACTATTTGAGGCTGGACCAATGAAATTTCCCCACAGACCTCTACTTCATTAACCCCAAGCAACCTATTGTGACGTTAAAGTCACAAACCGTTTTGTTCACATTTTCAAACAATTTTCTCCAAGCTTATTTGGCATTCCTGCGATTTGGACACAGCTATGCGTAAGTGCGCTTCTCTGTCGTGTCATAAAAATTATTCTTGTTCGAAATATATTAAAATATTGACTTTTCTTTCAATTGGAAATCCGTCTTTCGCAAAAACATTCAAATTCTTCCCGGATCTAGTGGTCAGATAATAAAGCAGTCTAAAGCCCATGGCAACAACCACTAGGCTTAAAATATTTTGTTTTTGTCAATAGACTACGCAAGAACCGTCAGAAGTCCACTCGCTCAGACGAGTTTGCGCAAGGGCTCGAATTTGCGCAAGGGCTCGAATTAAGAACGAAAATGAAAGAGGAACCCTGTTTTCAGATTTAAGTGCGTTATGAACGTTTAGAAATTTTTTATCTAAACTATTACAAATTGTAAAAAAGGTTTGAATTGTTTGGGTTTATTTCACGAACAACATCTTATCTAAACAATTTGGAACTGATTACATGGGTATGATTAAATAACGAATACTGTCTTTCTGCTTTCAAGAACTTAATCGGATTATCATTTTTTACCATTTCTGCTCCATTCAATTTTGAAAATTGTTTACTACGCCAGATAGTTTCAGCAACTCACTTGTTGCTAATGAGTTAAAGAATCTCTTACCTGCTTGAATTTTATTCACTTTTTTGCGTTCACAAGAAGATTTCACTCAGTATTTACAGTGAAATGCACATTGCTTCGCGTTGTGTATCAGATGCATCACTGTAGCATAAACTATCGATTTGATTCGTTTCGTTATATCCATTCAATTTAAAATTATTGCTCGGCCATAGGCACTTTCTAGAAATTTTATGAAATATTTACTCTGTCTGATGTTGACGATGAATATTCTTAGGGTATATGGTATAATTAACAAAAAACCTGTTTATCATTGTTTCTTCATTTTATCAAATTTTCTGAACACATACTTTAAAATTGAAATTGTTAAAATACACAATTTCATCCTGTATCGCATTTTTTAATTTTAACCTGAATTATCCTAGCATTACCATATGGTAACGCTAACATATTTGGCCACACTGCATTAAGAAATGTTCAAATTGCAATCTATTGCATATTTTGACAACATAATATTCCCACAACATTTTCAAATATCATAAAAAATTTTTCCAGCCACATGAGGACTGCAGTTAGAGCAATTTTCCAATGAAAGAAATGTTAAAAAAAAATTCAGGATAATTCAGGTTAAAATGGGAAATCAATGTGTCATATGCATTTAATCGAGCAATAAACGTATTAATTTTTTCAAATAATTCGTAATTTTAATAAGTAAACAGTGGTTAAACATTTCATCAAAAACCGGAAGTTCTTCCTCGTGAAATAGAGGATGTAGGTTTGCGTTTGTAAGAATAGTTTCCAGCATGCTCATCGGTCAATTCCCACCACTCCCTCCAATTTGTCATCAACCTATGGTCGCGAGTGCTTAATATTTTTTCTACGTTAAATCTATGTCAAAATACTCTAAATCTGACCCCTTAAGAGATTTATGCTAATATACTATTAGGTCCAAAAATAGAACAATTATTTTGGTCACTTTTAACGTTATGAAAACGAATGTTATCATTAAAGAATGTGAAATCTCTGACTGTGATTTCCATAAGAAATGTGACCAAACCGTTTGTTTTTTTCTACTCGCTTTTATGAATGATGATTCATTGCATGCCTATTGGATTATTGTACATTCTGTCGAAGTACAGCTTTTCTTTTGAAATAGACAACAGGGGTGCCTGTTTAAAAAATCTTAATAATATATTAATTATTTTATAATATTTTTCCATTAAGCTTAATGAAATGTAATTTTTAAATCACATGTAACATTATAGGTACAAACACTGTTTTTAGTTAAGTAATGGTAGTTTTTTTTTCAAAAACGTCTTTATCTAATGAAAGTTGAACCCTGATTTCATAGAATCAAAGAAGAGTTTAAAATTTTGGATTTAGCCAGTTGATGAAGCAATTATTTTCAACTCTGAGACCTACTATCGTCACTCCCTAAAACTTATTTAAAGATTGTTTTTATTCAGGAAATATCAGATTTAAACTGAGCATATTAAGTTTTGTACTAGTGATTATTTTCAGAGTGAATTCCATACCGATTATAGAAATATAGGTGATTAAAATTTATGAAAATTTCATTTCAGTTCTGATGTCTTTGTTGTATATGTTTATGTTTGCAATGGAATAGTTCACCTTTGTTAACTCCACAAAAGATAAAAATTATTTGTGTGCATTACTTGTATCAGTAAAATGTATTCTTATATCATATATTCATGTTCGCAATGTTGCAATGATCTGTTTGGAAATCACCGCCCAGCTTTCTAGAGTACACTTTTTTCAAAAATTATTACGTCTAAAGCATAACTCTGATCAAAATTGGAGGTTAAAGAAAAGAACCCTAGATTATTAATTTTTTATTGTTATCGTACAACAGTGTTTAAGTTGCAAATATGATTTGTAAATATTGTGGCATCATATAGTTAGTAAGTAAATAGCTCCAGAAATAAATGATCGAAAAACCTTAAGATATATATATAT
>CABFPE010000310.1:292854-310852 GCA_900660155.1 Hofstenia miamia
AGGATCTTCATTAGTTAAACCTCTTTTCATCCTTCAAAACACCATGAATCATTGCTTTTTATAAACATGTATATATATATATATATATATATATATATATGTTTATAAAAAGCAATGATTCATGGTGTTTTGAAGGATGAAAAGAGGTTTAACTAATGAAGATCCTTAAAAATATAATTTTGAAAAATGTATAACAAACCATTACAGAAATTCTAAATTTCTGTATTTTTGTAATTTGGAATTATTTTGCTTTAATAAAACTAATGTTTAATTTGGTAAACTAATTTATTTAATGAAGCAAGAAACTAGTTACGCTATATGAGTTTTTAAAACAAAGATATGACTCATTCTGCACAATGGCAATTCACAGCGCTCTCTACCGGCTGACGTTCATCGATTGCATAATAGTTGCGTAATGCTATGCAATCGATTGAATTTTAATAACTATCCAACAAGCGTGTCTTTCTTCCTCTCGTATGAATAATTTACCAGGAATTCATCGTATCTTTTCAAATACAACTTAAAATGACAATTTCAAAGTAGCTACTGTCATAGTAGAATATCCGTGTTTCCTGTTTTCTTTTATGACATTGTTGAATTTCCTTTCTTCCTCTTTTCTAAAAATCAATTTAATTTCAACTTTGGATGATACATTGAAATTACTTCCCAGTAGAATTTTATCAACTATAAAAAATTCTTTCTCATTCGGAAAATGATTCATATATTGAATTAATTAGTTGATAAATTTTTCGTTTTTCTGAAACCTGCATTTTTAATTCTGCTTTGAAAAATGACTGAAAATAATCATTATTGTTTTACTGTTTTAATGCAAAACACACCAAATATTGCCACTGGAACTATATTCTTGTATTCAAAATTTCACTTAATTTCATGAAATTTTTTATTTTTTAATTATTGGAATATATAACTTATTTTGCATTTCGGTGTTACTATATGTGAAAATTTCACGACCATAGATTGAGTGTGTTTTAGTAGCCTCTAGTTGGCAATAGGAGTATAAGTTTAGCATAAACAACAACTTTGCTTGAAAAAAAATTTTTACAAACAGTTTCAAACATTTTGTCTTTAATTTGTAATATTTTTGTGCTTCCAAAAGCCTTAACTAAAATGTTCGAGTGGCTTGGTGCTTTGCACTCAAGTGTATTATCTCCAAATATAATTTTGGATCTCTATAGCAGGCAGACAGTAAATGCTCACGAGTTACCCAGTTAGTAGCCTTGGTTGGCGAAAGCTGGAGAGGCGCAACCCTCTCATGAAGCTCAGCCTTCTGCTTCACTCTCTGCTGATCAGACTCAACACAGATCAGCACTCTGCGTGCCGGGGGTCGCCAGAGGTCAAGCATGGTTAAACTGGCCTTAGCGGGCACACTTCTAGAGGAGGAGTCCGGATTTTAATCTGTTGACACGCACTCTTCAGTCTGTCGACTGATAGAGTAACCCCGACAAAAAAACTAAAATGTATGACAATAAGCACAGGCAAACTTAGCCTTTTCAACTAAGGTTCTTAATAGAACATTAATAATCGTCAATTTTGCGATTATAACATCACAGAAAACTTAATGGCTAAAGGAACACACGATCTGGATAAAATGTTTAAGAGGTCAGCATATTATTTCAAGTCGGATTTGTGCATATTACCTTTAACAATCGACTGCATGATAAGAAATTCTCTTGCTAATAGAAAACGTTTATTACAGCTTGAGTTAAGATTTTTATAATTAATTGGTTCAGAACTCATAAGTCAGTAAATGGATGGGTGGAGTCGAGTACGTAGTCGTTTGTATTGACCCATTAGCTTCTTTGATGCAACCTTTTAATTGTCCTACATGAAACATGAACCGAAATAGAGAAGAGAAATGTATCAAAACTTGTGTTTTAAAAGTTGCATTAATTTATCTTAAGATGGGGTGCTTTTATGAGTAATGCCATTTCCTTTTAAAAATTGTTAATGAACGTTTGATATCACATAAGGAAATTAGAAGTTTAATGTGACATAACAGCCAATTAGAACGCTATTTATTCGCCATCCTGGCATCGGAAATATGACAAATCTGTCTGAATCACATTCGTTCCCATTGGTTTAGATTGTCCGGCCTGAAGTTATTTTGAATTTGTCAAATGTTTTTTTTATTTAGAATTTAAGTTTCTTTAATGTTGATTCAATTTGAAATAATTCTAGAATTATTCTAAAGAGGTTCGTTGATGAGTTACGGTAGAACGAAATATATATTCGTTTTTCAAAAATTTAAATGCATATCAAAGTGTGACATGGAATTGTAGTACAGTCATTTCTTGCAGATTTTTAGGCCAGTGGTTGCAAACCTGTAGGCTAGGGAGCTTAATGCCCCCTGTTTTTTGGAAACCTAAATTTTTGCATGTGATATATTAAGTTTTTACCCTGTTTTTTAATTTTTGTCGTCCTTTTAGTGTATTGTAGAAGTAATTGTTACACTATTATTATATTTACTGTGCTTTTCAAAAAAACTTCTAGTAATTCACAATTTATGAAAACTAAAAAATTACGAAAAATCATATTTCAATACACTCGGCCTGCGCTTGCTTCAATTTTTGGGATCATATTTGACAAATTATAAATTAAATTTTAGACTTGTTGCTAATAGCTTGAACCATGAAATATATGTAAACATGTTAACTGTGAAAATTTAGCTAGATTAAAAATTTTTATCCACAAGGCAAAAATTGTTTTCAGTGATTATCCTTAAATAGCTTGCTTGTTTTTTCACATTTTCAAACACTTTTCTCCCAGCCTATTAAGAAAATCTCAAATTGGTAGTAAATGTGCACCCATGAAATGGGGAATCTAGTACAAAACTGCTTTGCAATACCTGATGTAATTGAAAACTTAACTACTTTTGATGAAAATTCCGATTTCTTGACATTCACTCAAATTATTCCCAAAATTTAGGATCAAATACTAATGATTTCTAAATCACATGGGGATATAAGCTAATAAAAATATGTTTTCCTACAAAGTTGACAACAGGACAGGATATTAAATTGTAAATGAATGTTGAGTTATTCCAATATTGTGTTGTTTTATTTTTCAGAATTATGAGAGCATGAAATATTTCTTAGAAAATCATCATAAAGAAATTCTGTCCTTTTAAAAGTAAAACGGTTTTTCTACATTCTCAAATAATGTTGATCAAGCTTTTTGGAAAATTTAGAAATCGTGAGCCATGGACACATCTGTTGGTGAATGCGCTCGAACTTAATGTTGAAAATTTGTACTAAAGCATATTGCTTTGGTTAAAGTCATGAAAATTGTCATTTTTAAAACGATTTAAATACTCCTCATTTAATTCTAATCCTTTTAACGCATGGAAGCAACACCGAAGTTGAACTGTTTCTTTATGTGCTGATAGATCTCAGAAGGCCATTGAAATGTATCATGCACAAAGTCAGAGGTAGCTTCGCGGAAGGCAACGGGGTTTAAAATTTCGCGCAAAGGCATGTTTTAAAAGAACGGGGTTTTAAAACGTACATGAAGGACTAGGCACTCCTTACTCTATGGTGCCTTCTGATTTTGCACATATTTTTAGTATGTGAACTATGAGCTTTTAAGTTTTTTTTAAGAAATCATAAAAACATTTAATGATACATAACTGGAACCCTACTTGGAAAAAGTGGGGGAAGGATATCAGAATATTACTCATAATTTTGACCAAACTACATGTTAAAGCGTAGACTCACCACGACTATGGAAAAAAATATAATGGGACTGGCATGGGACAGCACGGTGAGTAAACTCAATGACAACAATAATTGTTCCGCACAGCCCTGGTGTATTAGAAATCATTGATAGATATTTTGGTTCTGATATCCTTCTGAAATATATAAATATCTACACTGGCTTTTGTGTTTTCACATAAAAAAATTTTTTTGAATCTCTAATCGCACTGTCTTAGCATTGATAAATAAAGGTTAGCATTTTATAGGTGTTTATTTTTACTTGCCTAACATTAGATCTTTATGGTGTTATCTATTACATATTAATTAATTCTGCGGTGTTTATTTTTTCGCATCGTAGAACACTTTATAGAATATTTTTAGAAGTTTACGCAATCGTCTATTTTTACACCTAATGCTTGAATGGAGTGTTTATTTATAGAGATATAATTTATCTGTAACTTTTTCAAGTGTGTCGACTGCTTTATTCTTCGTGCTCGTTTGTAACATTAATCATCTACCTGTCATGAACACAATGGTATCGTCACAACATAAATATGTACACTTCATTAGAACGATGTGTGAATTGTGACAAAGGTTAATGAGCCGCCGATTAGACACTTCAACTAAGTTATCTAAACCAAATTCACTGATATCATCCAATTCAGCCTCAAATTCCACATTGCAAAGTGATGAATTTTTTTATTTTCGAATTTGGTGCTCTTAAAATCATATGAGGCAGTGACACTTTGTGCATAGTTTCAATAATTCTCTCTAGATGATTATAAATGATCTATAGATTTACTTTAAATTTATGCATATATAATTAGGTTTAAACCGATTCTATTTAGAAACAAATTTTGATGTTTCCAAAACAAATATGTACTCCTTAATAATTACAAAGGAGATCTACATTGAGAGATAGGCAAACAAGAAACATTTTGTATAAAAAATTAATCGTATTAAATATAAATTTTACAAGGGTAATCAATTGGATTTGACAAGGGGACTGAGCCCACCCTCGATTCCAACAACGTTTACAAATATTTACAAGGACTTACAAATATTTACAAAATATGTCTTGTTTTCCAACTAAAATAGTTCTGCGGTTATAAGCGCCATGTTTGCTATTAATAAAACGGACCAGTTACTTTAGTCACGAAATTTCCTTATTAATAAGATTTTATAAGCATCACAGGGATCTTGCATCAGTCATTTTTGGTTATAGCCTATGGTAACTCTATTAGGTTTACAAATGGGCCAAAAATGTATACACAAGTAAATTCTAAACGGCCTAACCCCAACTTAATTTCCTTACAATACTTTAGTTCAGCTGGAGCCTAATCGACCTAGGGCCAGCACACGTCCAAATTTATAATAGTATAAGACAGTATTAAAATTATGAATATTTTATTATTGTCTTAACATTAGGAATGAAGAATATTCCTATTTTTCATTTAAAAATATAGCTCCGGTAAAAAATGAGAGTCAGAATTTTGTCAATCTCTTGGCAACATAAACAAGCACAATAATAAAATTTATACCAATCTGATGTGTTTACGAGTACTTTTGTTAATCGTGCGTGATCGCTTAAATGTGCTTGTCCAGAGCATGATACTTTAATGATGTGAAGACTTGTGTATTGTCGTTGAAGGGTTCTTGGATTTGAAATTTTTTTCTCATTTTTTGACCGGAGCTGTTATGCAGTTACACAAATAAGAGGCATTTTTTAGTGTGACGAGACTTGATAACTTCAACCATTCAACGCTTTTGTATGATTCATTTTGGTTATCTTAATGCATTTTGTTATTGTTCTTAAAAAATGTATTTGAACATTTTTTCTCATTTTTTTGAATAGTTTTATGACTAGATTTAATTCAACTTTTCACCCTCACATGGAAGTACATTGGCACAGATGTGGAAATATCCAAGGATTTCCCAATCTTTTACTAGATTTAGACAAAATTGCTAGAGAATGTGCATAAAAGAAATAGGTTTAAAAAGCAAAATGAAGCCTTGAACTTTTTTCTGAGTAAAGATGAAATCCATCCAAAAATGGAAAGATTTAATAATCATCTAAAAACAATCTCATTACTTAAGAATCTACTATACTTGATATTAATTCCAGTGAAAAATGAAAGATTCGATTAAGAAAATTTTTAAGTTTTAATTTATTCTTAGTCCTCCCATTTTTTAATTTTAATTATGTAACCCAAACTGATTCGGTACCTCCCTATGTTGAAAGGAAATGTATTGACTCATAGGTTAACCGAGGTCAGGTCAACCCGCTTCCTGCCCTGATTAAATTATAATCTTAACATAATTTTGACTGAAGCTGATAATTTAGTAGACAGTTTTTTTGTTGTCCATTAAAAGCGGCTTTTAAGATGAAGAGTTGATATATGTAGTGTTATCCTTCTAATCATTACATAATATCACCTCTATTGCTGTTACCTCGAATTATGTTCAGTTAGTCAAACGCATTGAGCTTAGTAAAAATAGACAGATTAAAGTCGAATTAGCAAATGTTTCAAACTAATGGGGGAGCAAAGAGGCCTATCGCATGTTGCTGCTACCATTTAATTAAGCATATTTGAACATGACTGCTCATAGACTAGCTTCTATCGTTACACTTTGTCCAAATTTAGTTTTTCGTGTTGTGCAGTCAACAATCGTATTTATACTAATATTTCAATGGTTATTCATTGTCTTAAGTGGTTTTGCTCAGGATCATTGGAAATGACTCTAACCAAATTTTTCTTATATTATACGCCAAATTGAAAACAAAAATTTACATTTTTTATAAAAGTACGCACATCCCATGCGTTAAATTATTCAATCATCATGAAAAACTTGAAAGAAATTTTGTAAGGATTTAGTTTATTGACAAAATTTCGTCTAGTCAACTCCCACATATCCCATAGCAAACAAATGAAGGATTATTTCCGCTCTTGAATCAATTCGTCATTCCCACACACAATGTAACGATATTACATGCAATATAAGACTTGATGCCGTGTGGATTCTCGTATAATTAAATGCTTTTTAATAATTCTCTAGTACGTAGAAAGTGATTTAATTTCATTATCACATTTATTCTTAAAACTATTTTTACAAAGTGCTTTTAAATTCATACGTTATTTCATTAAAAATCGCTTTCTGTGTTTAAGGCAATAAGTAGGTGATAATTTTATTTAGGATTGCGTCGAATTGCTCTAAAATGTCGCTTTGATGCTTTAATCAAGTGCTTCGCTTATTGCATTAGGGTATTAGATGGGTGGTTTACACCCGTGAGGTCTTTTCGGACAAAGAGATATTTAATTGGAGAAATGAAACGTCATGAAGACTTTGTCACGAAGTCCATTAACAAAATTAGTGTTGTTTAGCGAAAGGATGTGATGGGGGAAACCCTTATTTCACCTGTCTTCCCATTAATCAAAAGGCAGCTAAATATTGGGTAAACGTTCTCTATTCCTACAAGTTAAATTAATTTTGGTTTCAATCAATATTATAAAAATATATCGTTTATTTTTTAATCATGCTAAATTTTTAGATTTAAATTTTAATTTCATGATGGGACTTCAGTATTGAAAATTTCTTCAAAATATTTTAGTGTAATTTCAATAGTGATAAATGTTTAAAATTTGCACACGAGTTCATACCATTGTTGAAATCGGTAATGATTAGCATATTTATCTTTTTTAAAAATGAATTTGTCAAATTTTAAATTCATTATCAGGAGCACAGGGATATCGAACTATTAACCTTTAATATCCTGGAAAATTTTGAAATTTAGAAAAAAATATTAAAGCGCTTATAAATCTAAAACTAATCAAATACATTTCAAGGCCTACTTCTACATATAGAGAAACAGTTAAAGTTAATTGTTGGTCCTAAGGGATTTAAAGCATATAATTACCTGAGCATTGGGTATGGAGATAGTTTAGAACTTTTTTTTAAAAAATCAGAATTTTCAAAGAATAGTTAATATTTTCAAGTAGTTTAGGCCGAGCAATACATTTTAGTAGAATTTTTTAACATTTAATGTAAGCGCATTCACCAATAATGTCCAATCGCTCGCAATTCTCAAATTTCCTAATAGCTTAGATAAAATTATTTAAAAATATAGAAAAATTATTCTCCTACTAAAAAAGGAACATCAGGCCGCTTTAGGGTAAAGTAGAAAAGAGTACAGAGATGATGAAATTTTAAAATACCAAGCGAACAGCATTTTCAACGAATCTGGACAATGAAAGTGTCGCATTACAGAACGAATTCTAGTTCTAAGCCTGCTTCCCCATGGTTGTCCCCACACAATAACATATTTTGTTCATTTGGGTAAGCAGTCAATATTTTGCAATTCTAGGTGTTGGTCACATACATGACACGCTTTCTTGACAAAAAGTCTGGTTTATCGGAAAACAGGGGGGGGGTNAGTTTAGGCCGAGCAATACATTTTAGTAGAATTTTTTAACATTTAATGTAAGCGCATTCACCAATAATGTCCAATCGCTCGCAATTCTCAAATTTCCTAATAGCTTAGATAAAATTATTTAAAAATATAGAAAAATTATTCTCCTACTAAAAAAGGAACATCAGGCCGCTTTAGGGTAAAGTAGAAAAGAGTACAGAGATGATGAAATTTTAAAATACCAAGCGAACAGCATTTTCAACGAATCTGGACAATGAAAGTGTCGCATTACAGAACGAATTCTAGTTCTAAGCCTGCTTCCCCATGGTTGTCCCCACACAATAACATATTTTGTTCATTTGGGTAAGCAGTCAATATTTTGCAATTCTAGGTGTTGGTCACATACATGACACGCTTTCTTGACAAAAAGTCTGGTTTATCGGAAAACAGGGGGGAGGGGGTGACTGTGACAAGATGACGCTCGGAATATTGTTTGAGTCACAATCATGGTTGGTCTGTCATACTTAGAATTTGAGTAGGATCTTCATGGTTGTCACCACACAATAGCATAATTTCTTTTTATGATCGGCTAAAGCTCTTTGTACCTGCAATATGATGTCCAAAATGAAAGCTAAACGTTTATGTGAGAGAAATAGAATATTGCACTAAATGGATTGATAATATACCGACCAAAATTAAAATACTTATAGTTTTATCTTATAGGCAGTGAATATCTTGCTTAGTTTGCATAAAAACCTTTTGAAAATCTAAGGGTTGAGGAATTTTATTGTTTCAACTGGCTACAGTATTGCAATTAGAATAATAATTAAATTTGTTTTTTACAGTCTCTCATAAATGTTGCTATAAATTCAATTGCTCTGCTTTTTGATTGCGTATCTTTACTTTGAAATTTTTTATGGAACTAACTAATAATATTTACTGAGAAATTGATTTTTCGACTGATTTTCGAAATATTGCTGGACACTATACGAATCATAAATAAATATTATTTAAGCTATCCGTTGCTTGGTCGTATTGCTGATTCGCAACCCTACGCTGATACTAAAAAAGAAAGTTGTATCTTTTTTAGATATTTGTAAAAAAATTTTATAGCCTATTACTACAGTATTGTTAACTTAATGACTAGTATTTCTGTTTTAAGTTAATAATGCGCTAGCAATCATAAGCGCATCTAAATGGGTTGCTTGTTTGCAGTTTCTTCAAAAACACAGTAGTAGAAGTAAAAGTTTTGCCTTAATGAAGAGAAAAGTTGTTTAAGTAAAATGTCAAGCCATCTCATCCATTTTTCAAATGCAATTCTCATAACAGAGATGATACTTTCACTCTATTCCCTTTTTCAAAACTCCATTTTAAAGGACTGTTATTAAATTGTGTAGTAATATCATCACTTCCGTCCCATTCTTATTATATTCATTAATCTCAATGCGTATTTTCTAGTCTGTTTTATATTTGTTTTAGTAGTGTTTCTGTTCCACACTTACGCCTACAGTTTTACCAAATATGGGCGTGTCTTAGTTTATCAGAAATTTCAAGGATAATATGTTTTTGTAAACGAAATGTAGATGCGTGCGCGGTGTCCAATTTCGGTCACCATACCGCAACAAAACAAAACATTCACCGCACCGCATTGCACAGCAAATACATACTGTATATCATGCAGAAGTTACACAATGATATAGATATAAATTGCTTCATTCATTGCTATCGCACCACAGATTAAATATGTTCACCCGCATCGCATCGCATTGCGCATACCTCTAACGGTAAGGAGGTAGAAATGTTTTTCATTCATACATTTTTAGTATTCTTAGTTTTTAGAACCTGCACGTTTTTAAGCCAAATTTGGATTTTATCAAATATATAGATATGATTTCGAATATAAAATATATTTAAAAGAAAATGAAGATTTTTTTAATGAACTTTTTTCATTGCATACTCACAGAAAGAAGATAACATACAATGTTATCTAAATATCACAATCATTAAAATAACATGTTTAAGTACAATTATGATGGATCTTTCACTAAGTTAGCCCTCTACCACTTAGGCCCAGAGTGTTTCGCACCCCTTATCAATTTTTTATAACTATTTGTAAAGTTGTCGTAATAATATAAAAATTTGATTGTTTACACTCCTTTGCGATGTGTAGTCAAAATATGAAAGTTAATATACGTTATTTTTATCTTATCTTTTTACTATCTAACCAAACTAATGCCAATTAAATTGCTTCCCAACCCAAATATCGTGAGTGATTTTGAGATTTCTTTCGGTTTATTTTTTTTCTTCTTTGACAGGTTTTTAATTAGGAAGAAATAGTTGGTTCAGTTCTTTTATAATTTCGTTTTTTTATGTTAAAAATTTCATTGCAAATCGTTTTTTCCCTCCGACATCTAATTAAGTTTATTTGTAAAATTTGGGAGCAATTGAAAGTGTTAACACAAAATTTGAAAACCTGCCAAATTAGTGGGGAAACGCTTTGAAGTTTTTTAGTAAGTAAACAACCAAATAAATGCACGGACAGCGAGTCTAGGGAGCGGTAATTGGAGCGTAGTAAATAGCTTTCAAATCGACTACAATACCGTTTTCTTCTCCCAACAATAACGCATTTTTCTGTGTGCTAATTATTTATTTCGAAAAGTATTAGCGGCATTTACAAAACAAACTTTAATGACTACTTTAAGAACTGGGAAGAGCTTATGGAGTCTTTAATTTAAGTTCTTTTTACCAGAATAAAGCAATTAATTAGTAAAACCGATTAATTTATTTTTACACGCTATTTGCATTAAAAACTTCTGCTTTGCAAATTCGAATTTGAAAAATTAAGCCCTTGATTTTTTAAATCTATAATCGTATATCCGCATTTAGTACTCTTTGTTTTTCCTTCAAATCTCTACTACATGTTATAAAAAACCGGGTTTTTAGACATACAGTGGCGACCACATATATAGCATAATTAAAAAAATTGATATGTAATCAAGTGTTGCATGGTGTGATATTTTTTGTATGATGGTAATACAATAGCATGTTAAAGTAAGTAAGCCAACAATAAAACTAAATCATGACGAGTTCGGTTTGAGGCTTCCCGTCTGGCAGTAAGCAAAAGCAAATGTTCAGCAAGGAAAACATCAAGGATCGTAGAATTGCATCTGGCGATACCGTGAACTTACCACTGATCAATGGCGCAAGATGATGTTTTATGATGAAAGCACAGTAAAGTAAATCTTGAGTGCATCTTCTGAAGGCTTGTTGGAGAGAGATATTCTGCCATTTATAAGATAAGTAATGGGCTAGGGCTCCATCTCTGAAGAAGGCAGAAGTGGTTTGTGGTTTCTGCCAGAAGACAAGCCATGAATACTGCCAATTACTTTAACCGGTGTTGCAAGAGAAACTACTAATGTGAATGGCTCGACGCTACCGTGTGGTTTTTCAACACAATGGGACGCCAGATTATACCTCCAATGACTGGCAAACGACAACTACCAATTTCTCTAGGATTGTCCTGGTAACTCACCAGAATTGAATATTGTGGAAAATGCCTCTGATATGATGAAGAAGAAGACTACCATGTTGAATCCTACTTCATATACCGATTTCGTTGATAAAACTGTGTGTGTTCAACAGATTGCTCCACAATACTGATTCAATGCCACGACTTATTAAGGCTCTGCTAGCCGCCAAAAGTCGTCCCACCAAGTATTACACAATATGTACATATTTGCTTTCTTATATTGTTATTCTTTTTAAGATAAGACTAAAAGTTTGAACTTTTGCGATACTGTATGAATTTTTTAAAGTTATTCTATACCTTTGGGCTGCACTGTAGTCGAAGAAATTGCAGAATGGTGTGCTTCAACAAATCAGCGTACGAGTGCTATTTCAAAATGTGAATGAATCCTCTATCCTATACAGATTTCAGATTTTTGATCTCTATGAAAATTTTTAAAAAATACCTAGGAGAATTATGGATAATCTCATTACGGGTTTAGAAATACACATACGGCAACTGCGCTAATTCTCAAGGTGCTAGACTGCGCCTGAGACTGACAAATTCAACACGTAATGGGACCAGATCAGTACGAGGCCGTGATCTAAATGTGTTGTCTCCGCAGATCTCTATTTCGCTCCCGAATCAAATCTTTTAGCAATACTCTTCGTTTCATGAGAGCAAAAAGTATCTAAGTCATTTTTATTTAAAATATGTCAATATTATATTTATAGTTTTTGCAGAACATAATCACTTAAAATTGAGAATCTTTTTGACTTGAACAATGATAGCAATCAATAGAAACAACTATACTAATTTAGTTAGATATATATTTCTAAATTGGGCAAAAACTGACTTAGATACTTCTAGCTCTTATGGAACCTCTTGCTTTTTTGCACTGATTCGGAAATAGAAATTGGCCTTTGAGATTTTTGTATGATTCAGCTTAGCTAGGTGTCTGTAGTCTTGCTATGGAAATATTACATAAAAACTTCTTTGAAGATGCCAATTATCTACTTCGACTGTCAGAAGTGAATACAGCTAAAATGCTATCCGTAAATGAAAGGTTTCTCTATGAGCTCTTGCTATAATTATCATTCGTTTTACTTTTCAACTTTCTACTTTTTTCGAAACGAATACATTCCTCTGGCTTTAAATTAGTACTTGTGTCTGTCATGTGTCAACTATTATGTACTTCAGTCCCGTTTTCAACCGATGATGGAATTTTTTAGCCCTTGATTGGGTTGTGAAAGTTATTGAGGATTCATTTTCAATGCATTAATTTGATGGCTGACTAATATTATGGCCCATTTACAAACAAAATTAATTCTTGATTAGTTTTGCTTGGTTCGATAAATTCTTAAATTTTCGGCCTGACACACCGCGTGTCTGTGTTTTTCATGGTGATCTAGTGTAAGCCATGTGGTATCTACCACATTTCAACGTCCATGATCTGTATTAATTCGATCACACAATCGTTACCTTTTCTTTTCATGTGCTCCTGGACACAAATTTTTCTTAAAAAGTATGAATTAAGCAGACTAAAGCTTTAAGTTTCTTCACTTTGTTTTGATTAAAAATTTTCTTTCATGTGGAAGGTCATTTTTTAATATATTTTTTAAAATATTTTTCCATACTCATTTACTATGAATTATGATTGTTTAACATTCCTGTGATAGTTAAATTTGAGGAATTGGTACAAACACTAAGTTACACGTTCTTGTATTAAGCATGGAATTGACATTTATATCCATATCACTTTTCAAGTCCAATTTGGACTGTGATTTCGTTTTTGTTGAAGGCAATGCTTTGAAGCGCGAGATTTATAATCAATATGGAAAGATAAAACAGCCAAAAATTACTGATCCCTACTATTCACTAGGAAAAAGATCAAAAAACAACGATCATGTTAACAGACAAGCAGACGAGGCTGTAAATTAACATTTAAATCTGCGGTTTAAATTGAAGTCTGTTTTTAGATGGGGATGTTTATATTTAATTCCGTTGGTAAGGGATTATTTCAGAGTAGGCAAAAATTAACCCATGAAAACCCAATTAAATTGAACTTTTGTTCAATTTTTGAGCTTTCCAGTATGGAAGCTCATTTTGAAACAATATTTGAAGCACATAATTCACATGTTTTAAGCACTATTTGTGGATCACTATGTTTTCCAAATCTTTGTCCCAAATTTATTTCCGAAATTGATGTGAGTATTCGTCACACTATGCACAAAAAATCTCTGAAAACAGTATTTTTGTAAGTTTTCCCAGCTGTTTATTTGAATTTCTCGTAGATGCGGTTGTATATGAGATGAACCAGAACAGGTCTAGATATCCACACTCATGTTAGCTGTAGTTATCTTTGAACAATTGTAGGCGATGTAATTTTAAAATTAATTCAAGCTTATATTGTACATGTATTAATCTTGGAAATGCTTTTGACAACGACAGAAATATGTTAAATGAAACTTGAAAATTAAACTAAGTAGCAACTTTCAAGCGTCAAAAACATTTAAATAATGTATAATTTTCGAAATAAAATTGATTTTTATTACTAAATTTGTCTTTAATTAAAAATGATTTAATTTTTTTTAATAATTTTTATAACAACAACAACAGCAAAAGGACTTCATTCACCTTTATCGCGGTTAAAAAGAATTATGATTTAAAAACAAGGTACCTTAACAAAAATATAAATATTAATAAGAACAGAAAAAGCATTTACAATATATAAGAAAAGAACACGGATTATCCAAATTAAGTCGAGGAACAAAAGAAGACCAGATTAAGGAGTAGAAAGAAAACTTAAATTTAGAAGAAAATAAAAAAATCTTAGTGATGAGCAGTAATCAGGTAGTTAGCAATATACGAAATGTATTTCTTTTATCGTTCCCAATTTTTTTTAGAAGTTCCTGACGCAGCCAGCTTTTATTTTGTGAGGTACAAATCTTTTCCTAATATATTTGCGCACATTTCTATGCTTGTATAGTAGGATATAGTAATTAAATTCACGGTTTTTAACTGACTAGTCTCCTCGTGTCAATGAGATTAACTCGAATTTGACTAGCTATCAATTACACTTGAATCTTTTGGAAAAATATATTAAATGCAATTCAATTCAGTGTTTGTTAGTACACCAAACACAAAGAAAACGTTTTCGCAGATGTCAAATTTATTTATTGCTTATTGTCTATTGTTTGATGAATGACCTAGCAATTAGTAGTTAATAATTGATTCGTTTTCTAAAATCAATTATCTACTTTAAACGTTTCTTAGACTCCAAAAAGGTACTTATAACATTAGGTAGGAATATTAGCCACTAGGGTTATGCCTGACCAGGAATTTCTTGTACCAAGCCCCATTAGGTCTCATTGGATTCGGTCCCAGTTCTATGAAATTTTTCTGGCCACATCCTTGCAAATTTAAATCATGTGTCTTAATTTTAGATATTGATTTTTAGGGAATTGATGGAAAACATTTTTTTAAGTTTACTGAGGATTAGTAACACTCAAGACAGTGAAGGGGAATAGTTTCATTTCTAATAAGGGTAAGGTAACATACAGACTTACGACTTTGTGCGGAACTCTTTTTGATTTATGGAGGGGGGAGTTGGGAGTTTGTACTCGATTACAACTTTGTTGTGAACTTTTAATTCATTACTCGATATCAGTCTCACGTTTTGACATTAGATATTATTTAATAAAATTATAATTGCAAACGAAGAAATTGTTGTATAATTAAATAAAATACAACCAAAAAGTTGTGCACTGAAAGTTTTAAGTGTACCCTACTAAAGGGAAAAAGCATTGTTGACTAATCTAGTGGATGTATATTAGGAACGGAATTTAACACTGTAAAGACTTTTTCTCTTTGAGATTGATTTTATTTGGCAGAATATTGTAAAATTTTAGAATTAATTTTTTTAATCAATGTGGAGTTTTTTCACATCCGTTCTGGTGGTAGGTAAATTAATCATACCGATCCAAAGTTTTTCTGAGTAAGTTATATTTGAATCTTGTGGTTTATCCAGGATTAAAGGTACTTTACTTTCTGCATTTTATACCTCATGTATTATGTGTGCACCAAATGGACAGTGGAGCAGAATGTGAAGCCTGTGTGGCGCATGACATAGCCACTATGTCAAGTGTCCGCTATTTTGGAGATTGATATGCTTTATTTATTTTTTTGTTCAGAATCTTTCCTGCACATGTTCATTTCAAATCATAACATTGTGTAGATTGCCATTTTCTGATCAATAGATGTTTTTATTTACATGCAGATATATATATTCCAGATTGCATTCTGCTAATGAAGTAGTAAAACGTTTAATTTTACTTGTCCAGAAATTATCATATTATAAATATTAATCACTTGTAGTTATAATTTGCTTCNCAATTCATATAGATTTAATCTTACCTGATACTTGAAGGATGTCTGCAATCTCCTCCATGGCAATTTGTGTTAAGCTCGAGTGCTTATACTCAAGACACTCTATGTTCCATAGACAGGGTTTGCCTTCTATTAATTGAATTAATTCAACCTCTTTGTAATGCGTCCACATTCTTACCAGAGGTGCCAATTATGGTACGGTACCATACAATTATGTACCATATTATGGATACCATAATGGTATGGTAAAAAAAATTTATGGCCATTATGGATGGTAAACTTAAAAATATTGCCATAANGTGGTTTATCCAGGATTAAAGGTACTTTACTTTCTGCATTTTATACCTCATGTATTATGTGTGCACCAAATGGACAGTGGAGCAGAATGTGAAGCCTGTGTGGCGCATGACATAGCCACTATGTCAAGTGTCCGCTATTTTGGAGATTGATATGCTTTATTTATTTTTTTGTTCAGAATCTTTCCTGCACATGTTCATTTCAAATCATAACATTGTGTAGATTGCCATTTTCTGATCAATAGATGTTTTTATTTACATGCAGATATATATATTCCAGATTGCATTCTGCTAATGAAGTAGTAAAACGTTTAATTTTACTTGTCCAGAAATTATCATATTATAAATATTAATCACTTGTAGTTATAATTTGCTTCGATATAGTAATTTTGATGTGCCAGTATACGAAAATACAGGACACTACAAAATCCTCCTCAAATACGCGATGCACGAAATACACGATTATTACATATGCACGAAATTATATTCACGCGAAGAGTTATAAATACAGATACCCTGACTTCTCTACATCCAATTCATTAGTTAGATAGAGGTATGGATAGTGGGTAAATCATCACCACCCGAAGAAAATTATATTCAAATTTTTTAAGTATTCAAAAATAAAAAATCTCTCTTAATGTTTTTCAATTAATTGATTGATAATTGATTACTTCAATTTCCGCTATTAATTGACTGTAAAAGATCACTAATTGACACGGTTTTGACTTATTGTGATAGACACGAGTGTTATTTTTCAAATAATTACATATAAATTTTTTTTATATTTCTGTGCAACTTAATGAAGACATACAACCACCTGAATTAAGCGATATTCAATTCTAAATTATTAGTCATTATATAGAAATATAGAAACTTTAATAAAGTTAAGAAGTAGTATAAGTATTGCAAACTCCAAAATTGCAACACAATCCAAAGTTGATTCTGGGTAGTGTGTTTTTGGATTTGACTCATAGCTCTCTTAGGTATAGGCCTTGAACCCGTACTCATAAGTGTTTTGATTGGAGGCTGACGTATTAAGCCAGCAATAACAGATTTATAGCTGAAATGCATTAATACATGCATAATATATTGAATAGTATACTTCGATTCATTGAATGAACAAAAGGTAAGCAAAAACAACAAATAAACTTTATATACCCCAGTTTTAAAATGTTTTGAGATACATTCTTTCCTTCGATGACCTTGGTTTTCTCAAAACCCTGCTATTCAAAGATGGATTTCAAATGCCACGCGGGTTGCGGTGTGGTGCGGGTGGACATTTCTATTTTGTTACATGTGTAATGCTAAACGAATACAATATTAATTATACTACAATTCTATATAAAGTAGCGTGCACACCTACAACTTTGCGCACAACTTTTTGGGTAATTATAAAGTTCACAGCAAAAATATTTTGCGTACACACTTCCAACTTTGCGCGCAACTTTTCGGGTAATTATAAAGTTCACAGCAAAAATATTTGCGTACACACTTACAACTTTGCGCACAACTTTTTAGTTGAATTATATGTATTGCAATTTTTATTAATTAAATTTACCAGTAAATTACACTACATCCCATTCAATGAAGCACTCTGTAGGAAAAAGACAGTTTTGAAAGCACCTTGTGCTTTTTATAACATTTGCAGTATATAAACGAGTTTAAAAAATCGATTAATATTTTTCTA
>CABFPE010000310.1:311734-354976 GCA_900660155.1 Hofstenia miamia
CGAATGCGCCAAACCCTGCATACAAGAATAAATGAATATTACAATTATTGAAACACAGGAAGATTATGGGATGTAAAGGAAAAAATTATTTTAAAAAAATTAATAACACTAATTTTTAAATTGTTATTATAATATAATAATTATATCATCTGTTTATTTACAATAATTTTTTTCATTTGTAATTATATTTTTATGAAAGAAAAGTAGTTTGTTACAAAATTTAAAGCACTCCTCAGAAAGAAATAGATGATTGAATTAAAAGTTCACAAGTTGGAATCAATCACGTACACACAACTTTTCTTGTGCGCCTCATTAAATCAAGATAGGTTGCGCGCAAAGTTGTAAGTGTGCACGCTACTTAATATAATATATTAATTAAACAAAGGTAATAGAAAGTCAATGCGGTGGTTGACATTTCTTGGCTTAATTACTTGAAATAGTAGACGACATTTAGACAATAGTTGGTGTGTTGCGGGTGCGGCGAATTTTTCTAACAGATATGCGGTTGTAGGCCCACTTACTGCGAATGCGGTGCAATGCGGTTATAAAAATTACACCCGCGTCCATCTATGCTACTATTACTTATAAAAAATGTTGCATAGTACCCCAATCTGTGCCAATGAAGTGTCCAACACATTTTAATCAACTTTCATCATATAACCGATAAACTTTGCCGACAAATCAATGTCATTTATGTTAATGGCTTATAGTTAAGAGAGGCATGAGGTGACTACATCGAGGTGTTCGTTATGTACAATTTTGATGAGATTTTATGGTGAATCATAAATATGATTGATGGCATTTGGAATCGCTTTTGCGCATTGTATTCAATGAACTGTTTTGTAAATTATTTAAATTCCTTTTTATGGCCGCTGAACAATATGTTGCAGGCACTCTCCTGCAGCTGTTAACTGATAAATTATGTAAAATTAGGTCAGTTGAATAAATTATAATTAGTGCACTACAGGCTTCTTCTCTCGTTCTTAATGTATCCACTGTTGAACAAATAATTCTGCGTCATCCATCAACTAGTTTAATTTCGGAGTGCGGTTATTGGATGCAAGTTTAATATGCTTTAATTACTCATCCATTCAATGGAACATTTTCTAATTAGAAATAAAATTATTTTCTAAACTTTACCAGTGTTTTCTACTGTTCCTTAATAACGACAAGTTTGCATTCAATATTTTCGATATATTTAATTCACAAACGCAGTCAGTTTTATTTTTTATATTTTTTTATTAACAAAAGAACGCATGGTTGAAGGTTGCAATAGTAAAAAAAATTCTTTTTATTATATTCACTATTGAAGTATATAGTATATAGTATAGTATAGTATAGTATAGTATAGTATAGTATAGTATATATATATATAGTATATAGTATAATTAACAAAAATATTAATATATAAATTAATTCATTTTTTATCATTTAAGCAACGATAATTTGTTCAGAATTAATAAAGCAACGGCATATAAAATACTTTCAAATTTTTCAATTGCGAATGCATTAAGTATATAGATGATTGCTGTTGATTAATTTTTTCAGTCAGCATGCATTTTATAAAGAAAAATTTATATATATATATATATATATATGTATAGTGTGCAGACTTAACGCTATAGTAGTATAAAAGTTTTATGACTCTGATATTTAAGGTCTCACTTTGGTTGGGCTTATTCAAAATTTTGCACGACTTTGTTTGCCTTGATTAAAATACGCGGGCTATGTACTCCTTCAATGACAATACACGTAGATGCTTTATTATTACAACGCTTTTTGGGATTTCTAACTTAAAAAGTTATTTTTTATAAAAAATCAATAGGAAAAATCTCGTGTTTACCATGGTCTTTATGCTATCTGCATACGCAGTATAGTAATATATGCAGAGCCATAGTGTCCAATTGCATAATAGAGTGTGAATTTGTTTCATATATTATGTCACGATTACGTAATAAATGCGTTCTTATTTAATTTCCCACATCTGTACTGTCATTGATTAATTCATGAGATATTTATTCACATGGGGGAAACCATGTGTCTTTCCCGCAGTGCCGCCGTGATTCATTGTTTAAACTTCTGTGCTACCTGCCCTTTATTGTCTTTTAATTGGAGCTGCTCTCGCATTGGAGGCAAATATTATTGATTTGATAGATGACGTAATATTTCTCACGGTCGTTATTGCACTTAAAGATAAGATTAAAATTTATTTTCACCGCATTACAATGTGAAGCCCTGAACTGATTATTAAATTCGGTCAATAATCTTTATTTTCCAAATAATAGTACACAATATTTCTATTATTTCTCTGACTATTTATTTTTAATTTAATTCCCCGCGTTCGTCATTGGATGGGTCGTTGACCTTTTTCATTATTAAAAAAGTTTTATATTTTAGATTGTGTTTCGGACAAGTTCAACATTCAATTTTATATGTAGTACCCTCTTTATAAGAATTTTTTTTAATGAGGATCACAAAGGCTCAAAATTATTCAAGAATCAACCTGAGGCTTAACCAAAGTTTACTCAAAATGTAATATACTGAGATGTTGGTAAATTTTCTGTTTGTGTTTTTATGTTAGCAATAATATTTTTTCTGCTTTTTCTGCCTCTTAAATTTTGTGTGTATAATAATTTTGACCTTTCAAATATTGATACCTCCGATTCGCTCTTATAAATAGTATTTGATCTGCAGAAGTTTAATAATCATGTAAGAATATTTTAGACTCATATTGACTGAATCATTAAGATTTGACTCGATTTTAAATCGATAATATCTAATTCTTGAAAAAGGGCGAGTGCATTTCAGAACGTAAACAATAAATATTATTTAAATTACTTTCAATTATCCCGTTAAGGATTACGTCTCTACAAAATTTTTTAGTAACATTTAAAATGTTTTCATAAATATGTTTGTAAATATTTTCGGAAGGCTAAATTCCCATCGCATAAATTTGTTATTCATTGGAAAATGCTTCGGTCAGTTTTAACGAGTGCACGCGAACTAATCCAATCTATTTTCAAATTTTTCACTGGTAATTTTGCGTTTTCTTCGATGGCCTTCAAATTTCTTTTGTATGCTTTTAATTTTAAGACTTTCCATTGGTTTTTTAAGTGAACTTTAATCTTGTATGGAATACGTTTACAGTCTTTTTTGTAGAAACCTCCCCATAAAATGATATGTGCTAAATTCTTGGGAATCGTCTATTTGCCATTCATAATTGTTTCGCCATTTTCTGCATGCATTGACCTTGAAAATAATGGAAGTTTCTGTCACATTATTTCTACTTTCCAATCCATTTTAAATATTAATTAGCCATTTTATTACTCATTTAAGGTTACATAGCGCGTATTTGTCTCTAATTTAAATATGGTTTGACAAACTATTTCAAAGGCAAACTTGCAATGTTTGAAGAAACCTGTTTTATTTGACAATCAAATGGATGTAATCGACATTCTATGGTTATTTAATGTCAATGATTTTCTCTTTTACCCTAGGTTCGCTTAAAAAGCGTATTTTTTGAATCATTTAATTTAGATTTTCATAGGAAAATCAAATTTAGTTACATTTTTACTTCTACAAGCAGTGCAGTGTTGTATCCGCAACAGCTGCTGAAAACAGAGTTAGTTAAACCGGGGTCAGGGTGGCTCATGGAACTGTTTCCAACTTCAACTTTGAAGATCTTTTAAATTCTTTCAAGTTCTTATAAGAATTTTTAATGGTTAGAAAAAAATCAGTTTGGTTCTTTAAAGAGGTGTATTGGAGTATATGGTTTGGTAATTGTTTTCAAAGCCCAAAATCAATTCTGTGTTCCATTAACACTAGAACTGATAAATGAGTCAATTGTGCAATATTATGTTTTTTGAAATTGATCATTTTTCCAATGCCTCGCCCAAGCCCTGGCGTGGGCTAAGCAATTGAGGTCAGTTTCAAAACTGATACGAAATAGAATTGCCACTGCTACCGCAGTATTGTTTTTATCATTGCGGCAGAGTTACTTCGTAGTTTTCTTATAACATAGCATTGTTTATATAAAAATATATTTTGCATGAATCATTGTCCCCAATAATGTCTAGATTAGTTTCTGTAATATTGTGAATCCCAACTTGCATTATGCGAGATGCAAATTTATTTGAATTTTATCCTGTATTTCATGTAAATACGGTTGTGGGACTACATAAATCATCAATCCAAACATTTTTTCAGGAATATAATACAAAAACTTTGATTTGGTTTACAGTAATGGAAATCATTTCAAGCAGGGGGTCCAAATCAGGGATCCAACATGATTAATCGTCAATGCGATTAATCTATCGTGCTGGTTAAGTAGATTAGATTAATCGTAAACAGCGTGCTCGATTAATCTAGATTGTTCTAATTAAGTCGATGCTTATGCATTCAGTTGTCATTTCGGTTTGAACTTCTCTATGGCCACTATTCTTGGGTCATATGTTTTACAAATGAAAACCTTAACACCGGACATAGAAAAGAGTGTGATTATTAGGCCACGGTTAGACTACTGATTGTTTCAAAAGTGATCTATCACATTTTGATTGAATCGCACGTCTAACCACCCGAGATAATTAGCGATGTGATGATCACGAAGAAATCGTGCGCGTTCGATTTCCTTGTGATCGTCACATCGCTAATTATCTTGGGTGGTTAGACGTGCGATTCAAACAAAATGTGATAGATCACTTTTAAAACAATCACTAGTCTAACCGTGGCCTTAGGCATCTAACATACCTAGGAAGCGTCGAATGTCGCCTAATTCTATATATAAGGATCCTCGATTTTATCACGCCAACTTCTAATCAGGTTGAGAGACTGATCAGCAAAGCTGGTTATGCTCTATTTGATTACCAAGTCGTTTATTACCCCTCAACTTAGAGATTCAAATTTCTTTACCCTAACAAGCACATGCGGAGTAAAATGACTTCAGGAAATAATCTCAAATAACAATAATAGTTAATATTTCTAATTTGAATATCGTTCAATTGATATATTGTATTTTGAATATTTTAAATCAGAAGTAGATTAATCGACGATTAATCGACGATTAATCACGATTATTAATCGCCTGGCAGCAACGATTACGATTAATCTATTGCCAATGATTTTTTTCATACGATTAATCGCGATTAAAATCTAACGATCCCTGGTCCAAATATTGTTCGCTCGTCAAATAACTTTAAGGATTGCCTTACAATAAAAACCGCGTTCCGAGTTCTTAACTGTGGATGCTTTTTGTGGTTATTGGTTCTACCAAATGCAGACAACCTATCACCAGTTTAAATTTGTCTAAGATATGCCATGAATGGACCTTAACTGTTTTTCTATAAAAGTGATTTGATTTACCGAAATCATTATTGAGTCTTACTAATATTTACTTATGCTAAAGTTTTTTATACTTTTATTTTTTAGAATTATATGCTCAGCATTTCTTCCTTAAAGCAAAGTGTGTTGATTAGTGTTGATAGTATACATACATGTATGACATAGATCTACCTGCTGTGATTGATTTTTTAATTGCCTAGCCTTAAAAATTTTATGCACTAAGTTTTCGAACGCTTTGTCAACGCAATCAATGTGTCGTTTTCTGATATAAGTGGATAACATGCTGTTGCTAATTGCCATTAGGCGCGTGTGAATGTAGTTTTGGAAGCTTGTCAAGAGCACTTTCACATCTGGCGCCAATCTTCACAACTTAAGTGCTAACTCAACAATTTTGATTAGTCAATGTTGCAAATTTGGAACTTATTTCTGTTCGGATTTTGTGTTCTTTTGAACTCAAGTGCTTATAATGATGCCTTCTTTGATGTCTCTTGAAATTGGCGCCATTTTTACCATGTTAGCAAACTTTATCGAATCTTAACTATGATTTATTATCTAGTGTTTTACACAGATATAGTTTCAACTTACTCATAAATCTTTGTTAGATATTAACTAAAGCTTTTTTCAGAAATACAATTCGTGTTGTACATTGCACCAAAAAAATATTTTCGAGAATTGGGATCAGATACTAAAAGATACTAAAATTATGTTATTTAATTATTCCTTCTTCCATGTGAATGTGTTCCGGATTATATTTACTTTTTGAGACTGGTACTTGAGGTGTCAGGTCGGGAAAGATATTTTATTGAGTTAAATGGCTATATTTGATCAAATTTAATTGAAAAAATGTATGCTATAGTCTCTGACACCAATAATAATACGAATTATCACTAACTTTTTAAAACGCTCTTGCGATGTTGGTCAACTTTGTGACGATTTCCTTCTTTCAATCTTCATGATCAGAGAATTAGTTCGCAACATTTGTGATCAATTTGCATGGTCCTCTTAAATTAGTTAAAAATTTTCTAGATTCTTACGAAACTAAATGTAGACTAGGAACATATTGTGGTTGTGGTGGTAACATGGCTAGAAAATAGTTGTCTAAATAGTAGTCATAACCAGATATTTTGTATAAGAGTAAAAAATTAGAAACAAAATTGCAATTCATTTATTGTACAAAGTCATCCCTGCCCAGCACTATTTGAATAAATTGAGCAAAGAGTTAAAAGCACATTCTTGTGGCTGGCCGGTGCAATATGATTTTGCCCAACTATAAATTATTCAGCCCATTACTAATATGATCTTTGTATTGCATTGAAATCCATTAATTAAAATTTCATTTCTTTAATATTATAGACATTTTTTAAATTAACGGCTCACATTTACATGTACTACATATCCTAATTTTAGAATAACACCTCCCAGTTAATACACTTAGTAAATGCATTCAGCATTGTTTAGTGTAAAATGCGCTTATTGCACTTTCATAATGGCACCTATATTTATAACCGTTAATTTTTTTAGTGTTGTGTGTTTTCAATTCCAAAGGGAAAAAGTGAAATTAAGTATACATTGTTTAGAAAAAGGCATGACATTTCTGTTTAACACTAGAAGGACCAAAATAATTTTCCTACTTGAGTTTAAGTGAAAAAATAAAGATTACAAAGAAATTGATGACATTCGAAATTTACTGAGCACAGAAGAGTAATTTTAATGCTGTTCTCTCTACGTCAAAAATAAGAATGGTGTGAGTTTTTTTACTCTGATTGTTACCAATTTGTTTGATACCATTTATATAAAAATATGGTAAATGTATGCAAATAGCATCTATTAACAGTGACGCGTTTAGAGGGCAGGGGGAGCGACTGCGCCCCCTTTTTTGGAGCCAGCTGCGAGCACTTAAGAAAAATGTTCTTTTCCTCAAAATTAAAAAATAATTCACTGTATTTCAAGAGGTTATCATTAGATTTGTATTTTGTGTAAGCTTACTTTTGTTCAAAAAAATTTTTTTTTCGAATTGTTTTTCTGTAAAAATGGGTAAATGGGTGTCAGCCCTTTCCCCCCCCCGTTTTAAAAATCCTAAACGCTCCCCTATCTGTTAAGTCTTATTTATAAGTCATACATTATTTTTAGCATTATTGGTAACATGAGCTACACACAGCTGATTGTATCAGCAAGCATAATCAAAAAGCAGAAACTAAGTTACTAGGGTAAATGTATAGTACCAAATTACAAAAACTATATCAATTTCAACAGTATTTATTGAATTCATAAACTTAATGTAGGCTATACTTTGTTATTCTATGTAGATACATATAGTTGTTTCATGTGATTTGGCTATATTTAGTCTAAATAAAAAATAAATTATCACTTAATTCAGAACTTATATGACTTACTGATTGCATTATAATAACTGAATAGTACTTGATATTTTATGTCAATTAACTAGGGCCCTGCGAGTCGGGATCTTTTTTGATTCGAGTCGGATTTCAAATCTCGAGTCGTGTCTTGTCTACCCACATAGTTCTATCAATGTCATAATTTTGAAGTCACTTTAATCATCAACGGTTTTACCAGTTGAACAAATGAATTCTAGCATTGACTGCTTTAATTGGTTAAAAATTAGTAATTAAAAAATACAGTATAGTTTTGGATAGTATAGTATGTTAACCAATCAATGCTAATGTTATTAAATTCAAGATAGTAAAGCCTGTCTGCTATCATTTGAATTAAATGTATGAAGTTTGTTTACCAACTTGAAAGCTAATGGGTTTTAACATAACATTTATGAATGACTAGAATTGAAACTGTTTATTTTAAAAAACTAAAATCCATCTAATCTTGACCGTACACTCAGCAGTGAGAGGTACCAATGCAATATCAATCAATTTCAAAGTTAGTTGTGCTCAATCACTAGACAATAATACCCAACTATAATGGGCCGTGAAAAACTTTTTTATAGAAAGGCTTTCAATGAGAAAATTATATATACATGTATATTTCTTTCAATTAGGCAAACATGCAATGTACCATTCAATATCAAATTTACACAATTCAAGGTAAGTCTACCCTACTCGAAAATTGTAAATCCATAAATTTGGGTACTCGATTCAACCTGACCAGTACTCGTAATTAACCCACCTTGCCTTTCTAGGTATAAGTAAATTCAAAAATATTTCTAGCATTAATTTTTTAAATTTAGAATAATTGCCATTTGGTACTTTGGAAAATATGCAGCGCCAGTAGAGTTAAGGAATTTCTATTGCAAATATAGTATATGGTACTATCAAGAATATAATAAAATACATTCACATTATATAAGAGTAGTAGCACATTTTTTAATAGTGTTGCATTTATAATGATATTCTGCAATTGTATAAATAATTCTTAATATAATCAAGTTATAAAATTGTAATAGGAAAAAAAATTGTAATACAAAAAACAGAAGGAAGAGGTCGAGACCGAGATCGCCTAGCTCCTGGGCCTATGGCAAATGAATTGTGGAATTACATTATTCAAAGTTTATTTTACTTGTGATGTTCAACTATGTGCAGATGAGTAAGGGTCAGGGACGCGTAAGATTGTATTGCAATATTTTAACAAAAAATAATTTTTTAAATGTTTTTTGATCTCAAAATATATTAATATAATTTTTTTTCTGGGTATTGCTAACCTGAAATAAATTATTTCTGGACGAAATTTATTCCATAAATCATGCCTAACAATATTAACCGTTTTGATGTCCCAGAATGCTTTGTTTGTCTGGGGAATATCTGGACTCCAGATTTATTGGCAATAATTTCTTTCGTTAATCCGTAAATGGATATTTGACTTTGCTGACTTTTTAGTTTGACATAATTATTGCGAAAAGAAAACAAATGATTTGTATTGCATTATCGATAATTTTTGCGCACCTCTGGTGCCGATTATAGTATGGTACCATAACATTATGTACCATATTATGGATACCATAATGGTATGGTAGAAAAAAATTGATGGCCATTATGGATGGTAAACTTAAAAATATGGAAATCCATAAATTTATTGTTACATACACAGAATTTATAATTAATTTCATTAAAATAAAACAAAATAATTTGCTGTTCAGAAATGCACAGTTTGTAGTGAGAAGTTATACTTAGAAAAACAGATGCTTTGTTAAAAGCTGTTGACAAACATTTACAGTAACAGTTTTACAACGTTTAGTGAAGTATTTACAATGTTACTAAATATACCGACCAAATGTTATCAATTAAAATAGATCAACTCAGTGTGAGTGAAAACCTTTCATTGCTATTATTAGCCTCATTCTATTTTAAAATTGGTGCACGAATTTTGCAAAGCTAGAGTGTAATTGCCACTCACCTTCAATAATAAACTTCTTTTGAAGCACTGCCTGTTTATATATAGCTTTTTAGATTTTACAATCTATCTCTGGGTGTTATATTGAGAGGGTATAAAACAGGCATAATTCATTATTGCAATCAGGGTGGCAATCAAGTCGAATCAACTCACCCTCTCGCAGGTCAGATTGGGGTTAGATTTAGATCAGGGGTAAAAAAATTCCTGTGAGAAATTTGCATCTAATATTTTCTTAACAGGCTATCCGCGGGTCGAAATTTTTGGGCTCCACTCCCAGCCCACATCCACAGGGTTTCTTGTCATGTCCACATCCAAAGAAATTTTCACCAACTCAACCTATAATTATTCCCAAAACAAAAATATAAAGAAAACACTTTACTTCTCTCGTGTAAATAAGATTTTGGTTCTAATTATTGCAATAGTGATGTGAATTTTTTATTATAAAAATTTCAGTTAAAACATTAAAATCAGTTTGTTGTAGTAGAGAAGCATACATAATTTTGATTTTCATGATGCTAAATTTGATGTTTTTGTTTAGGAAACTGATTATAATTATAATTATGCATATTTTAGGGTGAAACTCACAATACAAAATAAAACACTGAAAAAATGAATATTGTCATCTGTGTTGGTTCTTTGGTAGGCTTGCGGAGTTTCTTGAAATAATCCCGTTCAGCAGTTGCTAATTGTTAAATACCTTGGATATTCTTTTTCAACACTTCCTATTCTAAGGTAGCTTCTAAGATACATTCATTACAATCGGTGTTTTTCGTACTGGAATTATGAATGTGGGTCGGTTTGACCAACTTTTCCTAATTAATGATGCATATTCCATTAGACAGGTCCTGTTTTAACCTTCCTAAATTTTGATAATCCTATTGAATTTTATATTTGAAAATTTTTGTTTGTTTAAATGGAACTTTATGATAAAGAATGTTTTTTCAATTTGATTCTTAAGAATTCCAGTGTTAGGATGAGTCAAACTCTCTGTGTGACCGTATTCAAGTACCATCTCGAGGATCATGAGGCTTTGAGAGGTTGCTTACCTCGTCAAATTTTATATAAAAGAGCCTTTATTATTGGGCGAGCCAAAGTCAGAAGTCATTTTTTTAGAAATGTAAATATTCGTGTAAAAAGGCCTTTCTAGAACTTAAAACAAATTTGTGCATGACACCTGATGAATATTGTTAGCTCAATAAAGACAATTTGATCTTAGAGTCAATTTTGTGAAAAAATTCGGATAATCATAAACAATTTGGTATACAAGACAAACTTTTAGTGAAAATCACTTCAGGAAAATTTTCTAATTCAGGAAAACTTTCCCAAAATGTTCCAACATATTTTTTGTACATACAGCAATTGTTGTTTAATTCCATTTAGGATACCTTCTCTTGTGTAGTACCCTTTTAGATTCACCTTCAAATAATACTACATTGAATCATGAAAAAAAATTAAGTTAGTTAAAAACAATGGCGTTTTGTGCCCAGGAGCAAAAAATTTGCTGAAGACATACCAAAGAAATTGGGTATCACGCACAATTTGCTGACTTGGAAGCAGCAGATTCAACTTGCTGTTGGATATTTTATGATTACTAAATCGATGGATTCAATAAGACACCAGCCTAACTCCAGTAAAATAATCTTTCTTGAAAGAATTATATCAACTTCTGAACAATTAACTCCAAATAAATGTCTTATTGCAGCAAACATCTTCTTCTGGCAATGTTGTCTTGCGCTCTTTTAATAAACTTGGGAAAGCTGGTAGCAAAAGTCCGTCACTTCAGTGATACTAACATCAAGAAATATGGAATGTGCATTGTTAATGCTTCTTAATAATATTAGCTCTCAACATTTTTAGGGCAATTTTGATAAAATTTAAAGCCAGATTGAGGTCCATTTTCAAGTCAATTTTCATATTTTAACGTCAATGTGATAGAACTAAAATCAGGGAAATTTGTCAATTTCTGGTCCGCGTTAGTAATTATGCATAATATATTTTGCAGTGTATTTATTATTTTCTTTTATTTTTGGTGATACTTAAATTTGATCGTAGATTTTAGAAATTTAACAATAAATGTGTTTTCACCAAAAAGATGGAAAACGAATGATGATTATTGACATTTTATTTTCATAATAATATATGAACCGGATACTAAGAAAGTTAATTTCGTATTTTAAAAGTGTTTAACGCTTTTTGCTATTCGATACTAAAGTGCACTCTAATTTGTTATAAAACAGTATTCTTTCTATTTCTTTGTAGTTTTTATTTTTGGTTTTTGCAATTCATGTATTTCTTATTAATCATACTCTTTTATCATCATTTAGAATGATTTTTTTAGTATTTAGGAATAAACCCAAAGCTGATGTCATTAAAACTTATCCCACCCGTTTGCAACCCCAATAATATATTTGCGTGGGAGAACCACCAAGCAATAATGCGTGATTTTTTTGCGGCTTGATTTCCTTCTATTTCCCTGCCATTGTTTTTATAATTTAGTGTTGAATAAGGCTTTGCTAAATATTTAGAATCGGTCTGATGTTGGATAATGAATATATTTTTATTCTTACGCGCAAATTCCTTGAATTATCAATCCAAACACATAAAATTAAGTAGTTTTGGAAAATGGTTTTGTCCAGGTGACTCATTGCGCTTATGAGTATAATCGAGTTGACAATTTCCTTGTGCGCGGCCTTGTTAAGGAGGCGTCATTTTTTCAATTGGGAGTTTAATTATTGGAATGGGTGATTTGAGTTCAATTTGCCAACCTCAAGTAAGTGTTGACAATTTTGCAGTCTCTAATTAGAGGAATTTAAACGCGTATTTCATTTTTTAATAATGAAATAGAAACAATGCTGACATTGGGAGTGTCATATTTTCAGTCGTCGACAAAGGTGTTTGCACCGACTTTTAAATCAAGCATATAAAACAAATATTTTTACTTTTTTCAGGCAATATATCTTTACAACCCTGTAGAGCAGATGTTTCAAATTTTAACCAGGTAATCATATTTAATATACCTGTCTTTTGCTGTAATTACAGACCCATTGGTCTGGTAGTTGTTGATTCAAAATTACAGTTACTATCAGAAATATTGCAATTGAACTTGGAGTTGAGAAAAAATCATGATTTAATTTATGCGATATTTTCAATAATTCAAAGCCATCATTGGCATATATTTTACGGAAAATCAAAGAAGGCCATGATTCGTGTTTGGATTCGTAAATATCATATTGGTACAGTGCAAGAGCAACATAGAAATTTCTGATGGGGTACTTAAGTTGCCTAAAAAATAACATTTTCATTTGAATTATTTTATCGTGGAATAATTTGCTAGGGTTTTTCAATATCTATTATTAACAGATATTTTTGCAATAGAAGAATTTGATCGTAGATTTTAGAAACTTAACAATAAATGTGTTTTCACCAAAAAGATGGAAAACGAATGATGATTATTGACATTTTATTTTCATAATAATATATGAACCGGATACTAAGAAAGTTAATTTCGTATTTTAAAAGTGTTTAACGCTTTTTGCTATTCGATACTAAAGTGCACTCTAATTTGTTATAAAACAGTATTCTTTCTATTTCTTTGTAGTTTTTATTTTTGGTTTTTGCAATTCATGTATTTCTTATTAATCATACTCTTTTATCATCATTTAGAATGATTTTTTTAGTATTTAGGAATAAACCCAAAGCTGATGTCATTAAAACTTATCCCACCCGTTGCAACGCCAATAATATTTTTGCGTGGGAGAGCCACCAAGCAATAATGCGTGATTTTTTTGCGGCCCGCTTGTTTAATCATTCTGCTTGAATTCGAAATAAAAAGTGGATTCTCAGAGCACTAATATTATGAATATTATCACTGTTCTGGATTAAAAGGGCGATGGAACTCAATCCGTTAACGGAAAATACTTTTGTTATTTTTCAGGAAGAATGGAGTTCATTTTATATGAACCGGAATTTTTTGATAAATTAGCTCAGGCATTTTTTTACATTATTTAATTGTTTTTTAATAAATTTTTAAAATCTTATAACTCTTAAATTACCAAAGGTATCTCCTTTTCAGTACCACTACCGATTTTCTATTAAGAACCATTTATTATTCGCCTGTATTTCTTAAATATTTAGAATCGGTCTGATGTTGGATAATGAATATATTTTTATTCGTACGCGCAAATTCCTTGAATTATCAATCCAAACACATAAAATTAAGTAGTTTTGGAAAATGGTTTTGTCCAGGTGACTCATTGCGCTTATGAGTATAATCGAGTTGACAATTTCCTTGTGCGCGGCCTTGTTAAGGAGGCGTCATTTTTTCAATTGGGAGTTTAATTATTGGAATGGGTGATTTGAGTTCAATTTGCCAACCTCAAGTAAGTGTTGACAATTTTGCAGTCTCTAATTAGAGGAATTTAAACGCGTATTTCATTTTTTAATAATGAAATAGAAACAATGCTGACATTGGGAGTGTCATATTTTCAGTCGTCGACAAAGGTGTTTGCACCGACTTTTAAATCAAGCATATAAAACAAATATTTTTACTTTTTTCAGGCAATATATCTTTACAACCCTGTAGAGCAGATGTTTCAAATTTTAACCAGGTAATCATATTTAATATACCTGTCTTTTGCTGTAATTACAGACCCATTGGTCTGGTAGTTGTTGATTCAAAATTACAGTTACTATCAGAAATATTGCAATTGAACTTGGAGTTGAGAAAAAATCATGATTTAATGTATGCGATATTTTCAATAATTCAAAGCCATCATTGGCATATATTTTACGGAAAATCAAAGAAGGCCATTATTCGTGTTTGGATTCGTAAATATCATATTGGTACAGTGCAAGAGCAACATAGAAATTTCTGATGGGGTACTTAAGTTACCTAAAAAATAACATTTTCATTTGAATTATTTCATCGTGGAATAATTTGCTAGGGTTTTTCAATATCTATTATTAACAGATATTTTTGCAATAGAAGTAAACTACGTTATATTTTGGATTCTAATTGCTTGTTTAAACATTCTGCTTGAATTCGAAATAAAAAGTGGATTCTCAGAGCACTCATATTATGAATATTATCACTGTTCTGGATTAAAAGGCGATGGAACTCAATCCGTTAACGGAAAATACTTTTGTTATTTTTCAGGAAGAATGGAGTTCATTTTATATGAACCGGAATTTTTTGATAAATTAGCTCAGGCATTTTTTTACATTATTTAATTTTTAATAAATTTTTAAAATCTTATAACTCTTAAATTACCAAAGGTATCTCCTTTTCAGTACCACTACCGATTTTCTATTAAGAACCATTTATTATTCGCCTGTATTTCAAGCACAGGACAAATTTTTATCAGAAATTTTCATGTGAAATAGAATCACACTAACATAATTGTGTCAAAATCCCGGGATCCCAAATTCTCTGGTAGTTTTTGAGAAAATTGCTGTAAAACGTATATTAACTTTAAGGATAGGCAGTTTGAGGTTTAATAATTTTTTTTGAAAAAAATATAATGAATTTAGACAAGCTCATAGAAGACTTATTATGTTATTATGTAGTTTTTTGAAATATTTAAAAATTGAAAGACTTTTTTGCAGTGTAAATAGTTAGGTGGCTTTTGTTAATTCCCATTGAAGGGTTAATAGACTTGAAGGAAAAGTTTTCAAAATGTGGACAAAACTGAAGTTAGTAAAATGAATTTGAAGTTGCTTAAAATTGAAGCAGGAATACTTTCAAAGAAAGAATTTATGGTGTGTTTACACTAGAAATGCAAATAACACTTATTTTAACTACCGTTATTGAAATTTTTACTTTCCGTTTACGCAAAGTATCGCTTAATATTTACTAACCAATGAAGCGTATTTTAGTTTTAATGCTTCTCTTACCCAAAATAATTCTTTAACTTTATCTTGCCCGGCCTGCTGCTCTGACATTATAATGGATGCTGCCGTCAAGAAATGGATCCTAGTACTAAAAACTAAAGTGTTTTAAAAATGTACGTTCCCATAACAAAATGGCGCTTAAATTTGGCAGGGTCATAGCTAACATATAGCCAAGTACAAAATTCTCCATTTTATAAGCAATTAATATGTGATATATAAATAAAGTTTTACAGAAAAACTTACAGCATCTCATTACGAAATTTAGAAAATATTGGTTTTGTGGAATAAAATGAAAGAATTATCATAAAATAACTACCACTTCTAATGATTTAACTATTTGTTTCATTAGTATATTTTTTGGGAATGTATAAAATTAGGGTAATGCACCATGTATTTTTAAGAATATATTTAAACCCTTGGTTTATTGAAAGTATATTAAGTTAGTTTTTATCTAAAAATTGAATTATTGATTAAGAAATTCCAAGTTATTTATTATATTTTATATGATATTCTTATGTTAAGCAAATAGAGGGTTTATGATTTTGGTGGCTTATAGAAACGAATTATTTGGCTTTTATAAAGTTACTAGAAAAATTTTACCAAAATGTTTTTAAAAAACTGAATTTCTTAAAAATAGTGCTATTAGTAAAAAAGAAAGTACAAAAAGACACATGAATATACAAGAAAATTCATGATTATCTGGTCCACGAAATGTCAAATGTGACGTTTGATTGGTGATATCTGGTTCGAGATTAAAATGATCAGGGAATAGTTATATTATGAGATAATTAAATCGGATGTCGATTTTGATTATTTGTGCAAAGAGAAAATAGTTGATGAATTTATTTGGAAACTTTTCCATATGGTAAATAGTTTTCATAAGAATAGGAATATTGCCATTAGTTATTCGAAGGATGGAAGTTTAGTGACAGGTCGGGCAACCAAAGAAAAGCGATCCGTATTAACTCCGCCTAATTGACTTAATTTATGAATTATCAGGCATTTCATAATTTGTCATTCGCAGAATCGATCGGCTTCTGTGTTTTTGATGTCAAAGCATTGACAAATGGCGCGTTCTGCTCACAAGTTCTTCTCCATTGATCATTTGGCCGTTACTCTCTTGTAGGCCTTTTGGCCTATGCTTACTTTTCATGATTTTTTAAAGTAGTCTTCTGCCAGTAAGGAAAATTTAAACTCGAGTCTAGTCGCAAACCAACAGAGGCGTCAGAACAATATATCAGGAGAATATATATTTATCTAAAAATATCAATTTACATATATTTCTTAAAGAAACTTCCAACCAGAACAAGCCTTATACATTGGCAGTACATACTACAGACATTTCTTAAGGGGTCTGTTTTTATTCAAAATTAAGTATTTTTTCACAACATCCCCCTCTGAAATCTGACCGCTGGCATACAAACTTCATCCCCATTCACGTCACTGAAATCTAAGCTTGTGAGCTTAACTTTGCAAATTTTGCATTAAGCAAAGAAGTGGATAATCTTCATTAAGTGTTGCCTTCAACCACAATAGACATTTCAAGCTGGACATAAATTATAATTAATTTTCCGAATACAATACAAATATGATACAGAAATATTAATAGTGGAGGACTCCCATGTGCATAATTTAAGTTAGACTTAAGTCATGACTTATGCAACATTTATTCAAATTGGAAGTGTTTTGATTTTATGTGATGTTTTGTCTGTTTTTGAAGGAATTGGAATCAACCCATGAGTTCGTTTCTTCCTATAATTTGCTGAAGCTAAAAACATTTTTTATTTAATTGCAAAAATTACTCAATGTATTCCAGGGCTGTAAATGGAGCAAGATATTTTTGCCCAAACAAAAATTCAAGATATGAATTTTGACACTGCCCAAGTTTTTTTCGCTTTAAATGCCTTTGACCCAACCTAAAGTTATGTCAAAATATTACCCAAATATGATCCAACTACAATTTGAATACTTCTACAGCTTTTCGATTCATAACCAATATATATAAACACGATTCAAAAGAAGTGCATATAAAATCTAGTAAAGACTAAATTTTGATAACTAGTACTAAAACGTATATGTATTTACTGAAATTTTAGAAGTTAACACAAACAATAAATGACTTTCCTGGAAATGTACATGCTTAATGACTTTCAATGACTCAATGATAACCAGAGGTCAACCCAACCAGAGGCGCGTTTAGGATTTTTAAAACGAGGGGGTGACACCCATTTTTGCAGAAAAAGAATTGTAAAAAGTTTTTTAACAAAATAAGCTTACACAAAATGAAATCGTATATTTTTAGCAGCAAATCGATTGGTAATATCTTGAATTAAAGTGAACTGTTTTTAATTTTGAGGAAAAGAACATTTTCCCTAAGTGTTCGCATCTGGCCCCAAAGAGGGAATGGTCGACCCCCTGCCCCCTAAACGCGCCACTAGACCCATCCTATTTACAGCTGTTATATATTTCCCAAGTTGTTTAATAACTTCAAATCATTCAATTCCCGTAAGATATAAATGACTATACTAAAATAAAGCGAGCTGTGGCACAAGCATATGGTTAGGTAGTTATAGAAAACCTATTTAATCAAATAGTTAAGAAACAAATAATGCAATTCATATTGAAGTTAAATGTATATTGAAAGAGATGATGGATTCTAATTGAGCTGTGTCTCAATAATTTACAAATCATTTATTAAATTGAATATATTTTAAGTAGAGGTTATTCTTTCAATTTTTATAATAAACGCATTTGTTCAGTCAAACCTATTTTAAGACTAAATTCTGAGTGGTTCTAAATAGCTTCTTACTTATTTCCAATTTAAATGCAAATGAATCAACTCAGGTGCTTCATATTTACATTTTTGTGAGATATCCTTCTCTCATATTATGAGCACATTTTAATAATAGGAATATGGATGTCCTTGGATGACATTCACCTTTGACTTATGATTTGTGATTACAACTCAGTGACGCTTTCATTTTTTTGATAAAATACGACTGTAGACTAGAATTTTGCATGACCAGAAATTTATTCGTCCGTGTCCCATTTGATTTGATTTCAGTATCATTTTTTGGTCCAATGATCCCATGTGGTCCCATAATGCAATTCATATTGAAGTTAAATGTATATTGAATACGACTGTAGACTAGAATTTTGCATGACCAGAAATTTATTCGTCCGTGTCCCATTTGATTTGATTTCAGTATCATTTTTTGGTCCAATGATCCCATGTGGTCCTACAGCATAACTTCTAATTCTGTCATAATTTGAAATACTGAATTGTTATTAATTCTTAATAGCTTCTTACTTATTTCCAATTTAAATGCTCATCACACGACTTAGATACTTCCTATTTTGATATTTGTCATATACCCTTAAACAGAATGCCTCCGTTGAAACTTAGAGTTATACTATGTTTAACGAATCTATGCCACTTGTTTATGCATGTGTGATATTATCTCACTTCGTATAGTCAAATTATTTTTATCTAATTTTTCATTATAATAATTATTTACTACAATAGTGAAGATGATTTTTTTATTGTCAGTGCCATTCTTTCGATAGGTATCTTTATAATTATAAAGAATTGTTTTGTTAGTAATGAATATCCTATATTGTGGTAATAATTTGTATTTTTAAATTATTAAAATTGTTTATTTTTTAGTCTTAAAGGCTTGTTTATAGGTCCTTTATTTCTGTTCATTCGCGCACTACTGGTATATTTGGTACAGAACTGATTTCGGAAATCCTCCGATGCAGCTTACATCCATTGAAAGTTAAACGAATATTTGCTTTAAGTCTATGCATGTGGTTTATTCACTCACGATGATTAGTCAATTCGTATACATCTAATTATTCTTTTTTAAATTTCCAATACAATAGTGAAGATGATTTTTTTATTGTCAGTGCCATTCTTTCGATAGGTATCTTTATAATTATAAAGAATTGTTTTGTTAGTAATGAATATAATATACAGTTTTAATATTTCATATTTTAAACTTTTGTTGCCTGTTTATTTCTTACAGTCGAATGCTCGTATATAACAACTTTAGTTGAGGTCAGTGGCTCACTCAGCGTAATTTTAATGCGGCACTGATTTAGAATATGTACAAATTCCGTGAACATACTTTGAAATTTATTAGGAAATTTCCTTTAATCCGATGAATATGGTTTGTCAAAGCAGATGATTAAAAAATTCGAAGACATCTGTTTAATATATTATAAGTTTGCCATAGCTAACATATTTAAGCGTTTTGTAATTTGTTGGTAGTCATGGAATTCTATAACACTGATATTTATGAACTGCACTTTCTTCTCTAACAAATAAAGACTCCACGTGCTCTAAATCACAGGGAACTTCGATCGATGACTAATCATGTTTACTTTAATTTCTCATTCAGCCTGCATTGGTCAATTACAAAAGTGCAGTTGGCATCCTGTTATCGACATGGAAATCCATGGAAAGTTTAAGGATGTTGATTTCTATTATGATGTTGTATTCATTTTCGTTGATTTCTTTGAGAGTTTGCAGAACTAGCCTTCATCGTCAGAACTGTCTTCTCAATTCGGTTAATATGAAGGCTTTGAGCAGACCTATTTCTTTCAAACTTTATTCCCAATCCTAGTTGAATAAGTGCAGATTTGAAAAGAGCCAAGGAGAAACAGACATTAGATTCCCCAAAACAACTAGCTGTAAGTAGTTGATAGGGAAGCTTAGTTAGATTGGTTTCAATTTTTTTAATTAACCATATAAATAGTTTTAATCTGAAGCTAATAATTTTCTTTAAATTAACAAAGTGAATATTTCAAAGCGCTCTACGGTTAGTTGGCAAGCGATTGGCAGGTACTTAGCGTGCACTTAGCAAGTCTAGCAAAAGTGTTGCAAACTTAACACTTTTGAAGGCAGTGTGTTTTGCAACAATTACTCACACGTGTTTGTTGTGTTTTATTGAAAGGTTGCTATAATTGGCAATTATTTAGAACCAATAAAAAAGCGTTGAAATTGTTTTATAAATTTTATAAATTAAAACTTGGATTTTTGAAAAATGTTCTTCAGTTTTAATTTTTTAAGAATGCATATTTTTGTCAGCTCCAACGCATACATAATGTTTAACCCATAAAACAGTGTTTGAGATCCTGTGTACGTTGCTGCTCTGTCAGTGATATCGCTTACTGCAAAATATATTTCTTGCCCGAGAAAGTAGACATTTGGTATGTTGGGGCCTTCATCGCCCATGTACGGACTGAACATACGCGACATATATTCTACGGGTTCCCGTTAACCATTGACAATTGATTCTGTGAGTTATTGAAAACCGAGTGATTCCACGAAGAGTCATATCTGAAATTTTAATAGGAGTCGTCTTTGTTTAATGAAATGTAAAAACATAATGCATAAGAGCACTAGGCTTATAGTAAAGCAATTCTATTGTTAAGGGCCATCATTTAAATAACGAATGATTTATTTTTAGCCTTTCCCGATGTATACGGTTTATTAATGTGATGCAACTACTCTTATAACATTTGAGATAAACGACTGGTGGATTTTTGACAGAGATGATATATTCGTTGTAAACGTGTTGCGAAATAGTAATAAATGTTTCAGTTCATTCCATGTTAATTTTCGTCCAAAATCGAGAGAGTTATCAATATATTCACATAATTAGTGACTGTAAATAATGGCCATCTGTAAGATTGAAATTTCATTGTTTGCAGATTGAGTTCCAAATGCCCTCTAAGATAAACAAACTAGTTTTAATAATAGTTGACCTATAAATTTGCTGTTGAATTAAATAGCCTCTTTTATTCTATGTTGGGCTCTTTGTGTATGACGTATATGTCTGTTATATGGTTATTCTTTAGGTGTCACTGCATTGAAGATATGCTATGAAAACTTTACATTAGAAAAGGATCAACTGAATTTACGTTTTAGGGGATTAACGTAGGGATTGGGATCGACACTGTTCGTTAGCAAAGTCGACTAAATATGACACGTTCATTGCATTAGCAAAATTTAATATTTTAATATACTGTTAAAAGCATTATTACATTACTAGCAAATTTTTGTTGTACAAACACAAATGAGTAAGCTTACATATATACAAAACTGTCACATTATAGGCTGTTGGACGACCAAAATCCGTCATGACAAAAAGATGTCTCTTCGACTCGCCCGAAATTCAGTAATGATAATCTACTAAAAACAGGAGACAGAACGCATTTTGAGGCATTGCAACACATACTATAGTCTTCGAAATGTCTAACAGATCGGAGCATTTGGGACAATTTTTATCACCACTAATCAGTAGGATTCCAAGTCCATTGCATAACAGTAACTAGTTTGAGATCATAAGAGTGAGTAATTTTGTTGCCAAAGTTTTACGTTTTGCTCAGGTATTTAACTATGCCACTAAGCATGCTAATGTGTTACCAATATCTTAACACTTGAACCACCATCAATTCTGGATTTAAGTTCCAAAGAAAGCACTTTAATCTTTCCGATTTAGAACAAATGATGATTGTTCTAAATTGCAATTCACTTCAATGGTGAAGTACCATCTCCATCAATGCATTTCTATTTTCACTTATTAGGCCTAGGACATTTTTCAGAGTTATTGACCGGCAACATGATTTTTTATTTTTACAGTGTAATGAATTGGATTTCATGAGTAGATATTAGTTAGAAAGAATAAACCTTAGTATGGTTACTAATTGAATATACTTGGCCTGTTAGAAAAGGGAATTAATCGACAATATATATCTATATATATATATATATATATATATATATACTTACTTTTTTGGTAATAAGCTAGGTAAAAATTTTAGCAGTTCATTTTCAATCATTTTTAAGGACAACTTAAGTATTCCTATTCAGATAAATGTAACACTTCTCTTTCCTAAATTATATAAAAACACTATTGCTACATGGCTTGTTATATTTCAATTTAGTCTTTCTATAATTTCAATATAAATATAATTTAGAGGAATAGGATGTAACCAAAATTTATCTTATACGAAATATTACAAAATGTTAAATCCCAGAAATAACTCTATTGGAAAAATTTAAATTTTCTTAATGTCTATAAATCAAATTTATTTATGTGGTATTATGTAGGTATTAGATCCGGGTAGTGAATTGAATGTACCGGATACCGGATTATTCCGGATAATTTTACTGCCGGATACCGGATAATATATTGTTCAATATTACTAAGGCAACCAGAAATATAACTTTAAAAAACAAAATATGACCTTATTTTAATGACAAAATATGACGGAATTTAGTTAAATAAGCCCTAAAACATTACCATCAATTTTTTCAAAATGATCAATTTAAGCAATATTAAACGTCTTGTTGCTATTGCTGAGAACAAGATATAAAACAAATAGAAAAACTTTTAAATAATAATAAGTTAATTTTTAAAGCAATGGCTTCACTAAGTTATAATAACAGCATATAAAGCTCCATTTATTATTTTAGTTAACATTTCTGTCATAGACCATGAGTTTTCTCAACATAGAAAAACATCTCTCAACTGCAGCCGATGTTGCTTAACATTTTTGTAACTTGACATGCAATTCCGATTAAACTTTCATCCCCTTTCCTTCCATTATAGTAATGAAACGATATTTTCTAATCGTGACTTGATGTAGGCGATTATTTCACAGGTATCATCTCCAAAATCAAGGATCGGAGTAATAACATCTGGTGGAATTTTAACTCTGTCAAACATTCAACAACTTTGATATTTTATGATAGCAGCCTTAATTAAAGCAACTAGATTGTAAACCCTCGTATATTTTGCCTGAATATGCATGGCACAGTTCTGCAACACCTGTGCCTTGCAAAATCTATTAAATAATAATGTATATACTTATATTATATGATAATGGGATTTTGTTGTTATAAATGTCTTTCACTGCTTCATTAACCGAGTTTTTAGCATAATTAATAATTGAAAAATCATTTTTTTCTCAGAATTTAGTGTGTTTATATTTTATGATGAATATTTTTAGAGGTTTCACTATGTTAGAAGTTATTTTAGAAAGTCGTAAATTGACGAAAAATAATTTTATCAATATGTTTTAAAGAATATTGTCAATGCAAACCGATACCCTAGCCCAGTTCATCGCACTATAGTCCATTCTACAATTTCATTTTTGTTAATATCTGAGTCATACACATATCTTATCTGAATGTTATACTGTGTGTATATTTGGTTTTTTCATGTGGAATTAAACTTTTTTAGATGTAAAGTTTTTTGTACAAACTTATTTACATATGCATCCTGTTCCCGTATATGCAACTTGTGACTCAATTATTTATCTCGTTTCAGTGATTTGGTTTGTTTTATCATTCGCCTGCTCAAATGAATTCTTTTCTCCTAATTTTTTAATTAAAATGTCGGAAACGAAGCCATGCTCCTTGACAGATGAGAGCCAATTGACATGCAAGAGGTTAGTAATTTTATCTTGACGTCTGTTAATTATTAACGTTGATTTATAGCATGTATTAAACACACTAAATGCGAATTTGTCAACGTATTCCTTAACCCCTAGTTCAACTGAAGTGGTCAGCTTGTCAAGACCCCTTTTTGCTAAACAAAATGCATAAATTACTATTCATTTTTTCATATACATTGCACATGTGCGGGCGCTGGATATGGGTAATTTTTTTTCAGATTTGAAAATTATACATTTTTAAACGTTACCATAACCAAAACTAGAAGACGATAGGCTTTTATTTACTTCTAAAATATACAAAGGAAATACTAAACACAAACTTATAATATAGAGCGCTAAGTCCTTTCAAAGAACTTTTTTGCACGAACTTGGAAACTCATGCATGATAAATTTGTCCTGAGGTTTTGGAAAAATCGAATATCTTGATCTCTGGAAATTAGAGGTTGCTAGGCTAAGGTCGACTTTAAATTTGGATATTGTTCAGTACAGACTATATTACGCTAAGCACTCGAATCTATATATATATATATATGTGTGTGTTATGGCATACCAAGTTTTTAGGTTTTTTAGTCACTCTTTGGTTTAAGTTAGCAGATGCAAAAGAAATACTCATTGTTCTACTGTATGCACAATATACTGAAAAATGAATTTCTAATTTCTCTATTAACTAATGAATAATTCCTTCCTTCAAGGAAACTCCATTGTAAGCGTAGTCTTCAAACTTAGTCATTATTTTTAAGTAGAAATACTTAATAACTTATAACACATAATAAATTATATTATTGTAACGAGAATTTTTATTGTTATTTATATTTTTTACTTTTACATTGAATAATTATTTGATAATTCTAACTTTCTTGTACATCAGCATAAAGCAAGATAATGTCTCTGGCATCACAATTTATTTTTCCCAGTCTTTCGCAGTTCAATTCACATGTATTGATTTGATCCCTTTTTCTCGTGTGGTCCCACGCTTACCATCAGCTATGACCCCACTCTCATGTTAGTCCTAGTTCTATTAAAATGCAGGGATTAAATGGTCCTGCAGAATTCTAACGCTTATACATGTATATGTACATGGAAATGCAAATTTTGGACAGTACTATACTCCAATGACTATATTTTCATCTTAGCCTTGCATATACATGATTATATACATAAACTATTTTCAAAAATAATACATATGTACAACATGGTACACACAGATTAAAATAAAATTCACTACTTTAAAAATTAAATACTAAGAAATGCCCAACACACAAACACACATACATGCAATAATAATTTAAAAAAAAGTATTATAGGTGTTTGCGCTCAAAAGTTTGAATATTGAATTCAGAATTAGAGAATTGAAAATGTGAATTTAGTGGTGAGACGTCAACAACAATTGATGCTTTTTTAAATCACAAATTATGAAGATACAATAATAATTTATTTGAAATTTTAGTTTTTATGTACTAGATATTCGATGTTAAATAAGACATATCGCAACATGCAAAGTTACAAGAGTATCCATTAAGTTTGACATACCTTAAGTGTAATTGCAAAGCTAATGAACATCTGGCCAACTTCCGTTGCTATTAATTTTTTAAAAAATTACCTTCTTAGTGGAAGTGAAAGGAAAGCCTAATTCGACCTATTTTAGGCCCACTTTAGGATCCTTACCAAAAATGTTCTTAAGTTTTAGTGTGATAGCCCAAAATTGGGTATCTTAAAAATCTATAATTAATCTGCTACAATTAAAAACTTATTCTGAATTTTAGAAGACTATATGATGCTAATGTAACAATTTAAAATACATTATTTTTCAACACTGGTATTCACTGTGGTAGTAAGTCATTTTTACATTTTCGACCCGTTTTTGGCCATTTTTCCAATACTTAGGCCCAACTCCAACCCGATCCATGTCAATATCTGAGTAGAATTATTTTGAATAATGATTAAGTTGATTAATATACATTTGAAATGAGATTTCTCACACAGAGTATTTTGTTTGCAATGTCTAAGGAGATGAAAGACCAAGGGAAATTATCGAAGCATCGGGTTGCTACCTCTGAATTTGCGCATGCCACGTTCACCAATAGATGTGTTTATATGTTAAAATTTCCAAATTTCATTATAGGCTTGAAGAAAATTGATTGAAAATTTGTAAAGGTAGTTGGTCCTTTATAAAGGACATAAACAGTTTAAGGTTAAGCTCAAAAATTTGTTTCAAGACAATGTTTGAAATGTAGTTTCATAGCAATTAATCATTTTTTAGCATTTTGTGAAAGCCGTACTGAGCACAGTTCTATTCAAGATTTTTCCGTTTGTTTCCATCGGCCTAATACGATTAGGTGGCCTCAATTGTTAGCGTCGAAATATAAGAATGGGAAATATTGGATTGATAAATAATTAGTTGTTGAATTATAACTACTTTTGTCAAATAAATGCCATGACAGATTTACGGCGTTAAAATATGTCACGCACTAGTTACTGACAGATTTATTATTGCATGTGTGCTTTGCGCAAGTGATACACATTGATTTCTTAAACCATATAACATACCTTAATCTAAGCAACGTAAGACTTTCCATTTTAAACATGCAGTCGAAGCAGCACTCATATCTCTGAAGAGTTATCGCTATTTTCACATGTACTTGCTTTTGGGGAGGTACATGGGGAGGCCAAACCCTCCATAATTTATTATTAGTTTTAAACTTATCTATTCTAGACTTCTTAGTATGTTGATGAAAGCCGAAATTTGATAGTTTACTGACTTTAATTTTATTCACTAATGCTTTTAACAAAACCTTTTTTTGGAACCGTTTATTAGCTTAACTCGTACTTCAAATTTTTATCGGCCAGTAGCGCTTCATCACACCTGTTGTTCCGATTGTGAAAGCCAGTTTTACAATATTATAATGAAATCCATTTTTTATATTTAGGAGGCAAAATATAATGCGGTCTATGTTATAATTCCTAGTGGAAGAGCGTCTTTTGGTAATTATTCTTAAAAAACTATTTTGAAACATGAAAAACCCTAGTAGATTATTCTACAGTGGAAAACTTCAATTGAGAAATGTGATTTATACGCTGCACACAGAAGGTCAACTGCGTAATTATTTTTCAGTATATATATTTCAGTAACCCCACCAAAATTTTCTAGATCCGCCCCTTGCACTGTGCAGGATGCGAATGTCTTATCCAGAAATTCGAATCCAATAAATATTCAGATTCAGATTAAATTTCGAATATTCGCGGAGTCCTAGTACACAGCGAACTTTCAAATATAGGTGACATAAAAACTTCATGTTTATGATTACTTTGAAAAAATACGTTAACAATTATAGCTCATCTTCAATTTCGATTACAGGTTAGGCTAGATAGTTTTGTGATTTGAGCTTATACCACATAGCAAACATTAAATTTTGCTTTAAAATGAAACAATTTTGATTATTCCTTATCAGGTTACGTATGCGGAAATACTTGCTACGCATGGTTGTCAAAAAAGTGTATTTTTTACAAAAAAATCTTTCAAGTGCTTCGAAGGTTTTAACGTTTAAAGCAATGTTTTTTGTTGCTCTTAATCAGCACAACTTCAAGGTACTAAAATTTAGCTGAAACACATAAAGTAGCAAACATTGAATTATGATAGTTATCACCATTTATTTTTCATTTCATTCACATAAACAACCTTCGATACGAATTTAAAAATTTTTCCGCCACGATTTTGGCCTGGCACAATGATGTTTGTTATTGTTGCCAGTGTGAATCCATTTCTGAACAATGTTTTGGAAATATTTATTGCTGAAATTGCATCGAAAATGAAGCAGTTCAAAATAACTGATTCCTTTACATTATACAGCCTGGTGTCATTTTAGAAGGATACTGTTTTCCGCATATTCAAAAACATTTCATCAAGCTTGTAAGATTTTGAAATCCCGAGCAGAGACATGAACACATCCATTGGGAAAAATACTCGATTGTAATTTTGAGAATTTGTACTAAAGTGTATTTTTTAAGTTATAAGCATTTTTTCAAGAAACATGAAAAATTTGAAGAATTTCCTGGGCAGTTTAATGTTAAAATAATGCATTTGTCTTCTTTTTTAAATATGTGCTACTTGTAATAAAAATGTACATTATTAATAGTAGTGCATGTAATAGTGTAACATTTACAGCTATAATGTGCTTAACCCCTATTTATCGCCATCCCCGCTTAGTGCCAAAATGGTTTTTCTACAGAGAATGGCGCTAAATCGGGGTTGTGCTGTATTTATATGCTACAAGGTCTGTGATGTGAGGAAACGAGATTTTAAGCAAGCAGCCTATCTTTCAAAATTTATGATTTCATTAACAACTGTTTGGGTCTCATGTATGTAAGACTTTGTATTTCAAAGGATGAAGTTTTTATGCCAGATAGATTTTTTTATAAAATTTAAAAAATTTCTTCGTTTCCGTTCATTCTCTAAAATGGATTAATCAAGAAAAACGGCCGAATGCACTTTGAGCAATTATTTTGATTGGTTAATAAACTATAATCAAATTTCATATAATTTAATGGTATCTCTTCAATTTACTCTCTATCCAATGACTCAAACTTCAGAATATATTTTTAAATTCGATTTGCAGTTATAAGAATTGCTCCTTTGAATCATAGGCTTCCTAGATAGCAATAAGGCAAGTGTCTCCATTTGGTTTGACTATACTTGCTCACTATCTAAAAGAAAGAATATAGAATTACAATAAAATTGTTGGAACGTATCCATTAGCTCAAAACAATGGATCCTCTAGCCATGCTGACACACATTTAAATTGAATTTCGATATTGTTGAAAGTGTTTATCAAAACATTTGCCCACCGGCCTGCTTTCTTGATCTTACCGCCAAATCTGGGCATTTAATCGGAATGTATTCGTACCTCTTTACAATTCCAAATTTCAAACACACCCCCATTCCAATAAATCATTTTCACGAATACATTTAGCAGACAATTTGATTTGAAGAATAAGAAGGAGCTTGGCGGGAAGAAGCAGAAGATTTGATTGATAAATTGATAGAAGTATCATGCTGAGAATGCTATAAATGGAAATATTTAAAAATTATTGCCTGGAAACACTAAAAATTTATCTAAATTACCTAACACATTAGCAGGCAATTTAGAAACGTTTGCGGGCTACATTATCAGCACCAACCTTTGATGTCCCCGATCAGACAATGTTTTAAATGTTAGATATGTTTCATAAAAAATATGTTAATCTTTTTTGACCTGTTTATTAAAAGATGCTTAAAACTTCTTAGTCACTTGATGCAAGGGGTGTTTTGAACCAGCGTTACTATTTCAACGCACCACACAACTTGCAAAATATTACAGCAGAACTTATTTTAGTATCTTTATTTATTGTTATAACATAATACATATCAAATATAATAAATCCTTTACAACGTCCCTGGTCAGTTTGTCAGTGACAACTAACCGTAGGCCATCTGCATCAACGAAATTTATTTATTCAGAAATTCACACGATCTCAATTTCTCTGTGGCGTACACTTCGACGCGACATTAATTTTGTATACATACTGGTGGTTGTTAGTTACTTGTTGTAAATAACGTATCTGGTTATAAAAATGTGTCAGATTTATAGCCTTAAATAATGAAACATTTACTTTTCATCGTTTTTCTGTGAGATCTTTGTAGATTTAATTTTAGAAATTGATTTTGGAGCTCTATGATAACAACGAACAGAACATTCATTGCGTATGCATATATAATGACCTCATTAAAGCCTTCTGTATATTCTCTCGCAGAACATTACTTAATAAACTGCAAAGCTTTGGAATTTGTGGTAGCCTACTAAAACTATTTCATTCCTACCTAACCAATAGAACTTAAACTGTTTCTTTCAATGGATACCTATCAAATGAAATTAATATCTCTAGTGGAATTCCACAAGAAAGGTGCCTAGGACCTTTCCTTTTTCTCATGATTAATTACCTTCCTTCAATAGAATTATATAGCAATGTTTATCTTTTCAGACCCCAAGTGATCATAGTACAAGTACCCTATTTACCCGTGTATAAGCCGCACTTTTTTCCACGAAAAATTGCTCCCAAAGCGGGGGTGCGCCTTATCTACAGAAACATCTCGCGAAGACACATAATTTGCACATATATTGTAAACTAAAGTACGTGATCTTGCTGTAATATACATTAAAGTAATGTAATATCCTTGTTTAAAAGACAAACAATTAATTTATTAAAAATATCACAATATTAAAGTATTAGAATGTATTGTTAGCTTAGAAATAATATGCATGCAAATATCAAGAGCAATTTAGAGGAGCATCATTACAAGATCTATATAGGTTTATAGTTTTACTTAATGTATTAAGATAAGCAATAAATCGCGGAAATGCAGGTTTCTTTTCTTCAAAGTTGTAAAAATATATGACTAATGTAAATAAATATGATTCGTTGATTCAATACTTGTGAATTTTTAAATTGCTCAAAAAACTTTTTTTCTTAAAAATCTCCCAAACTCGGGGTGCGGCTTATCTACGGATGCGGCTTATACACGGGTAAATACGGTACATTACCGCATGATGTAAGAATATTAAATAACACTGAATGGTTCTAATATGGTTTAGATATGTACTGAGAGAATTTTTTCCACTGGTTCCAAATATGTCTTTGTTTTCTTTCAATCACCCATGGTTAATGGGTTATTGCATTTCAGTAAACCCCTATCTAGTATTGTGATGTTTCATTAAGAAAACTTCAAAATTTTAACAACTACTCTGACAGTTTTCTGCTATAAACTAGAATAAAACAAAGCAAATTGTTGGTTAAATGAAGAAAAATGTATGATTGTCGAACATTATTTCTGAATGGGGCTTTTGACTCATTCATGAATTTACATGAGGAAGTTATGTGTTGATGTTGAATATAGTTACAAGTATATCTTTTTGAGTAAATATAATTTAAATTCAGGTTTCTATTTAGAATCTTTGTTAATTGGCCACTTTATTGTAGTGTGAAATCTATGTAATCAAAATTATATTGTTTCCCGCCAAATGCCATTCGAAAATATTTGGTTAACAGTTGGTAGATATTTATCAACAGATGTGATTGGCTAGTTGTTAACTGTAAATTATTTATTTTTCTAATCGCTTATCGTCTGATTGTTTGCTTAAGATAGACCATTCAATCGGAAGTTGATCTGGGATTTATCGATGTCCAGAATATTCAAGACTGATACAATCTAATAATTTGTTAATGTTTACTGGACTTTATTGTTTGCTAATCCCTTCCTTTCAAGCGTAAATTCGATATAAATTATATTTAAACAAGCAGAAATTGCCATTGAATCTGATTAGCTAGTCTGCAAAATTGTGAAACTGATTGAATTTATCTGTAAATCAATAGTCGAGATTATCTTGATAAAGCTGCCATTCTCATTACTCATGGCAATTGAAGATGTTTTGTTTTATCACTGCAAATATTAACATTTTCAGGCATACTTGAGTCAGTTTAAATATAGTTTAGTTTGCATTTTCAATATAACATTATAAAAGGGTTATATTTGTATTTATACAATTCATCTGACAGTTACCTCAGATCAATATTGAAAAGTTTTGGTGATCTATATACCTATAAAGGAACCCTTGAAATTACTCTTGCTCCCAAGGGCTTTAAACCTCCTGATTATCTGCGCATTAAATATCGTCAGTGGGATTCCAAAAAGTCGTATCTCTGAAAACTTAACTTTTCAGGAGAGACAAAAAACTATTTAAATTTGTTTTGAATTTTGAGATACGACTTTTCATATTTTGGCTGTAAAACGAAATCTGATTGGTCCAGAGGTCTAAGGTTTTGACATCACATGAGTACCCTTTGGGAAATCCCATAAAGTGATTTTACTCAATTTCGGACTTACGACTTTTTGGAATCTCACCGATAATATGGAAAACGATTTGGGCTTTTAAAGGGGCATAGCATTTGGTTAACCTAAAGATATATTGTTCGAATATAAATTAAACATTTGAGCCTTTATTGCTATTTCATTCAAGTATTCATGTATGAACAATACCAAAATAATCTGGAAGCGGTTCAACAAAAATTGAAAAACAAATTTCATCGGCTGCTTTTGAGAAAAAATTCAAAAATCGACCCAATTTTAGTTTTGAGATAGAGCATGATCTCACATGAATTCAATGAAAAACGAAATTCCACAGTTCTGACGTCGCAATGATCTGAAAACAATCATATCATGTATGAATTTGTTGTACTTGGTCTCAATTGATCTGTAGAATTTCTTTTCATTTCCCACAACCCATCCCAACCTGTAAAAATGTGGAAAATATAGTAGTGAAATATTTATTTCTAAAAAATAGGCGCCAAGAATGTCATAGGTATTTTTAAATTAGATTTGGGTGTTGCAGAAAGAACAATTCATCAATGTTGAGAATTAATTATCACTGTTTACTTTAAATCTCAAGGAAAAATTTTACAATGCTTCTTGTGGTTAGCCATTATTTTCTTGGAAAAATGTATTCAGCCACTTTACACCAAATCTGAGAATCTGTAAATAATTTCATTAGTTAAGCTTTTTTCAGTCTATTTATATTGAAAATGTTGAACAACAGTCTTTCTTTGCCATATATTGATGCTCTTGTGTGCCTTTCAAAGCGAAATCCTAAGAAGACTTCAGAGAAACTTTGCAAGGAATGGGCTGATTGTCACCTCGTGACCTCAAGAACTGTGTGAAACATCCTGAAGAAGTGCTCAATTGGGACTTTCGTGGCACCCAAAAGCCATTCTTAACCTCAAGGCAAAGATTACGCCGGCTGAGGTGGGCCAAGTTGATGAGAGACAATTCATCTGAACATTGGTCTAATTTTATATTTTCAGATGTGTCAAGATTTGAGCTATACTCACTGAAAAGAATGTGGATAAAGAGACCAACTGAGCAGAAGTTCAGATTATTGCCTCAATTTACATGGGGCACCATGAAGTATGGTGGGAAGTCTGTAATGGTATGGGGTTCAATATGGAAGTGTAGCCTTCGCAAGATTGTTCACAGCACTGGTACTCTCAATATGCTTGGATTCTCGAAAAAGAACTCTTACCACTCCTTACAAGTGATTCAATTTATTAGAGGATAGTGCTCCATGTCATACCTCAAAGGAAATAAAAAACTTCTTCCACAATAATGAGATTGCTATCCTTGCTGACTGGACTGGCCAATCTCCAGACCTTAACATTATCGAAAATATGTTGAAAGAGGTCATATCGAATTGGACAGCACACTGAAGACGAGCTGTGGAGTGCAATAAAGAAAGAATTTTATGCAATTCCCAACAGCTTTATTGAAAGACTTTTTGCTCCCATCCCTGATCGCCTTGAAGCTGTTATTCGCTCAAAGGGACTCCCTACAAAATATTAGAAAAGAATATTTGGTTGCTAAGTGCTTATATTGCATCAATTATTAATTTATGTATCTTATTTTGAATTTACTTTTTTGGATTTTTTTCATTTGTTAATTTTTTTTCAGGTGGCCAAATACATTTTGTCCAATACAAGTTTTCTAATTTTGATTAAAAATTAATAGCCAATTTTTCTTCTACATATTTTATGGTATTCGACATACAGATTTTCCTTTCTCAATCAAAGTAACACTTAGTTACAATCTTAGACACACTATATCCAATGAATGTTCAATATTTATTCAAAATAGCAAGGTGGTCGAATGCATATTTCCAGTACTGTATGTGACCTAACCATAGGTCAGTGTATCTATTTTACTAAACTCTACTCAAATGCAATTCGTTAAAGAAACAAACTAATTTTTTTTCTAATTATAGTGACACTTTTAAAATTTCTTATAATAATTTGAAAAAACTTCAAATTTTAAGTTGGTAACAATTCTATTGGATGTCGGACAATGATGTGCGGATAGAACTTTTTTAATGCCGCACCCGCCCCACAAAAAATGTTTACTACTCGTACCCATATCTACCCGTACGCGAATATAAAATTTTCTTTGCTGCTATTTATCAATTAAAAAAAAATTTTTCAAGATATTCATAATGAGGAATTAAAAGCGTACGTCTTACAAATGTTTTCTAAAGTCAAAGATGCAGCTAGCTTACCGACAATCTTAAATATTGAGCAACAATCATCCGGTCAACAACTATAATCTCCGTTTCAAATTTTGATGCACTAAATCATCATCTACGTTTTAGTTATTTCATTTTGTTATTTCTTGAATTAGTTTTACAATATACATTAAATTGTGAAACCTGTGCAATTTATTTGAATCATTCAACTTTTAATGGGAAATCTATTTATGTTTTACCAGCTGTTTTTCTTACACAAACAGATTCCTCGCTGTTTTTTATTACCTCTTTGAACCGTGATTGTCTTCTCTGTCACACATGTTTGACAATTAATGACTTTGCACTTAAAATGTTTGCACACGAAATTGCGAAGACAAAGAATGTACATTTGGGCTAAAATTGTTGGTAAACATCCTTTGAAGCTCTATTAGAGCTGGATTTTGGGAATGGGTTACTTAACAACTTAATGCTAATGAATTGAACTTTTAATGGAGTCTCTCAGCGTTGCAAAGAAGATCACTGAATCCATCCCTACCCACTAGGCGAATGGGGGATGGGTGAGAAATTCGAATATAGACAAATCAAGGAAATTCATTTAGTAAATTTAAGAAACTAGCTGTTTCAAAAATTAATTTTTCTTGTTGATCTGTATGCTAATTTGCGTAACCTTTTTTTTGTATTTAACCTTTTCTTTTGTTTATTCATGTATAACAACGTTTTTTAGGCATTGATTTTCAATCAAAATTTTTAATATTTCCTGTGACTCGCAAATGTTAATGGAAAATAAAAATGATTACAGCCATATTCCACCAACAAGCAATTCCAGATGATGTGGAATTTTTAAAGAACTTCTCAACAATTATTGAAGAAATAATTTACAAATCCCCGTTGGTGTTTCATTTAAAAGCTATACTCATTTCTTAGTTTATATCTGTTAAGTTCGTCCTTCAGGTAGAATTTAAGTACCGTGTTAGAATAATGAATTTCCCAATAGTATACATTTAACTTAAAGAGCCTGTTCTATTACGTGATGAATCTTTTGCTTGTCTATAAAATTGATTTAAAGTAATTTCTTACCGACATTTTGAGATTATCAAGGAAATCCAGAAGTATTATTCTTATATTTGCTTCTTGGTGAAAATTTCCTCGATTCTAGATGGGCGACGTTAGATCAATAATTTAAAACTTCATAGTCCAGGTTTGAATATTCTAATACATATACATGCAAATCCAATGATTCTTTGAAATTCATTTCGTAGAACACCTCCCAATTTTAAGTGTTATTCAATACACATAAGTCGTCTTTCAATTTACATTGATTAAAAAATCTTCAAAATATATAAACATATATTTTGTTAATTTACTCATCTTACGGGATATTCACGTTTTGGCGGTACTACTGCTAACATTATTTCGCTTGGTGGAGGATTTCGTCACCCTCTTTTTCTAACTTTTATTGGGGATTATAACTCCCTCATAAAAAACCTTTGTATATCCGCCCATTTTATGTATGGTATTGTTTTCATCCGTGGGTATATTTTTCAATTTTTCCAAAAACATAGTGTTAGTATGAAATAAACTTGAAAATTATATTTGAGAAGTAAGGAATGAAATTTCTAACTATTAAGACCAATATTTAAATTATTTCAAAAAAATCCAACATTTTTAACTTGATGGTGTCATATAAAATACTGATGGCATCATATTTTGAACATTGGAAATTGATAGTGTTGGTACGAAGCGTCTTTTTTTCAACATCATATTCTAATCCAGTTAGATAAAGCCTGAGGATCTTAAAAATGCCCAAGTCAATGAAATATCGAACTTTCCCAGTCTTGGAATTCTGAGATTACATATAAAAATTTTGTTGCGCTATTCTTTACGTTGCTCTCAGCCTATTTGGTTGTTTTGTAGCTACATGATACACGGGAATTTATTTTAGATCATTTTTAAAATCCTGGCAAAAGAAGCGCTTCTTAAGCAGGAAGCTATCCTAAACCATGGATTGATCTTCGAATGACAATCGGTATTATATCGGAAATTCATTATCTTACTTGCATTGTTGAATATTGTTAGCTTTAATTTTACAAGCTGCTTTCAAAATTACATCTATAGGAAAACACAAGTAATTTATTTCTTCAGAATCTTAGTTGTTGTCGAAACTTATAAACTCAGAAATAGTCAACCAAAAATTGAGAGATTGAATCTCGAATGCTTTTCGAAAATGGCGGGATTACAATTTACAAATCCTAGAACAAATTTAATCGTACGTTCTATATATCTTACTATGTAACAATATTCATTCTGCATTGCGTTGCTCTTAGATAACTGTTTTAATCATCGTATTTCAAAAATTTAATACAACATCAAAGATCAATTTTTCATTTTGTTTTTCCCGGAATCTTTGAAGTAAATTGTATAATAATTCTATTTTTAGTATAGATGTTGCAAAATATTACGGTCTCTGAAATTCGATTTTTTAATTTCTTGGACGTAAAATTGCACTTCCGCCACAAATGGCGAAATGCGAATTGGCCGAATTAACATTTGCAGTTATATTTGGCGGTTGATTCGCTGCGCATGAGTGTTTGGATATAATTTACAACGTGTTGAATCGTGATAAGCCAACAGGATGCTGAGTTGAACAGTATACATTTGAAGGAGTCCTTATCATTTTTAGTAAATACATTTCTGACGTGAATAACCAATCGCAGCAATAAATAGACTGCCAAAACAAACAACGCTTTGTGACAAACTATGTACGAATTTACTATACAATGTTTGGCTAAGCAAGTGACAAATGTTCACGCACCTGCAACACGCCTAGTGACGTAAATAGATTTGGCGCCTTGTTCATGCTTAATTTTTACAAAACCGCTTGAAGGTAATATAGCGCCTCCTATCAACAATTTTCTGCACGCTGCAAATTTCGAGCATTTTTTAATAAAGAATAAGGTTATACAATCGTGGACAAACGTTTTTGCACCAAAATATTTATTAATAAAAGGATAAAATGTTTAACTTTTGTTTGAGATGTAGCTTATAGCTCAATGCTTTGATCCTTCTCATTACTAATATTGGGAATTGGGACAACTATTTGTGAAGTTTGTTTATTGCTTGGTGTCTATTTTATACCATTCTTCCTCTGTGACTCTCCAGAGCGCATTTAATGAAGTTGGGTTTCCGAGGCTTAGCCAGTCTTTTTCTCAAGTTATTTTTTTTTCAAAAATGTGAATGTCGACTGGGATGTGTGCACGTTTCTTTATCTTGTTGAAAGAAAAATGATGGGTTTTTTAGTGCAATTGATAATAAAAGGATTTGATGAAAATGCTGCAACTAAGGACATCTCTTCCCGTATTATGAAAACCTTGGTACCGCCAGACCTTGCTTTAATTTACGAATCATGAGCTTCTTTGTTTTTTCGTATAATGTATGCCAATAATCGCATTTTAATCAACCACTTCCAGATAGTGTTCTGCGGCCAAAGATTTTGTTTTACGGCCAAAATCCCGGCTAAGATTCATTTCTGACGATGATGATAAACAATTTATTCCCATGATTTTTATTTGTATTTTTTGTTTTAAAACTTAGTCGCTATGACCATTTTCTTTAATTTTTCGAACCATGAGCATGTTTTAATCGTTCCATTCAAAATTTCAATATTTCAATTAATAGTAGTAAATAGCGCCGACTACAGCAAAAAAATCCGTCTAACGCCCGGCTTTGGGCAAGAAAGTTGCCTTGTTCGCAGAACACTACTACCAGACCAATGGGTTTGCAATTACAAAAAGACAGGTACTCTTCTAACTACCATTTAGTGGTGAAATTTTGAAACATTTGGTTTACAGGGTTGTAAAGGTATATTGTAAGAATTTAAGACGCAAAATGACAAAAAAATTTAAAAATATTCTAGTAAACTGAGAAGAAAACAATGTTTTAAGAATGTAAAAATTTAGCTAACACTGTCATCAATATAAATGTTCAACTATGAGACAGGGTTGGCATGTTCTAAACACGACCTGTTTAATACACCTTTTTTGCAATGTTTTTTCAAATGTTTTTTTCAAGTTTATTTAGTACTTTATGGAAAGTTTAGAAAATAATTTTTTGGTTTCGTCCATTCTTACTTTCATAACTGATTTTATACCGCAAAAACCGTTAAATTTGCGTTTGTTTACGTGCATGCAACGAAAAATAAATGTCGATATGTTTATCATAGTTCAATGTTTGCTACTATAGATATTTTCAGTAAAATTTTATTACCTAGATGTTGACCTGTCTACGAGCTAAAAAACATTGTTTTAAACGTTTAAAACGTTTTTTTTTGTAAAAAGTACACTTTTTTGCCAACCCTGCTCTGAGATCAATATTTTCTGTATTGATGCAATCACATGTTCCATCAAAAAGCGTGAATAATTGAATGAAATGTTCCCACGCCATCGCAGTCGACACTTTATAGTTTCTTCAATGTAACCGAATAGTGTCTATAACTAAGAAACTAGATACATAATGAAACCAGTGAGTCTTGTTTATAAATGACTTCTTATTTTAGTATAGATTACGTTAAGTGCAGTTTCCTTTTCCTTGACATTTTCAAACATTTATTGTTATTCTATACTAGCAGCTACCTTTTCCATTAATATTGTAGAGTAGGGGAAGCAAAAACGTTGTTCTATTCCACTAGCTCCCATTTGATTTTCTATGATAGGGACACTTAAAAATTATTGTAAGAACTTGAAAGAACTTTAAGATTTAATTTAGGAACAGTTCTATGGGTACCCACTCGTAAATGAAGTTTTTTACACATGACTGCCCCTAGCTGAGAATAAAGTTTTCATTGCTGCTATTAAGCGATTTAAAAAGTTTAAATAAAATTCCGGAAACAACTTACGTTCATTATATGATAATTTTATCAGCATGTGATATATAATTTATATTTTGAAAAAGATTTTATTTGAAATTCGCATAATTTGCAATGGAAGGCTTACTGGTACCCTTCCGTAACGATAAAAATTTGCCCACCGCCCATATCCGCTTGTAGTTCCCTGTTCCCGTACCAGTGCATCTCTGCCATCAGTGTTTGCTCTTTGTTTAGAATTTAATTTTTCATAATTTTGCTAAATTCTTTAATAAACAACTTTGATTGTAAGATTTCAAAGTCCATTGAAATTAAAGTCTTACTAAGATCAAGAAATGCAATTGTTGTATGTATTTTTATTTAAATTTGAATTTGTTTTTCCGTGATTGACATTCGTGCTGAATTTTGGCTTAAATAACGACTGCGATGATGATGATGATGATGATGACGATGATGATGATGATGATGATGATGATGATGATGATGATGATGATGATGATGATGATGATGATGATGATGATGATGAGGATGATGCTGAAGCTGATGGTGAGACTCTGATATAATGAATATCAATAAAAAAACAATAGATAAATACTGTTGAGGAACAAGTTGTTCCATCTCTAATTTTTTAATTCCTGCAGTTTGAAAATACCTTGTTTCTATAGCATTGACCCGAATGAAGGATTTGAAATTTCTTATTTACCTCTTTGTAAATATATGTTCAAATATTATTTATACACCTACGTAATTTGATAAAGCTTTGTTAAAATGGCTTCCGCTAGGCTGAGAGCACTTTGCACTGTTCTTCACTGATAAATATCACTTTGTTCAAGCGGTGTAGTACCTATAATAATCGTCTACTTAAGTTGTATTAAAAGCATCAGCTAAATAGTCTTTACTGCTACTAGTGTATGCTTTTCTCAATTATATCTACATAACAACCATATGATATTGAATTTTCTCAGGCAACTATCGCTCTAATTAATAATTTATGACTCTTCTCATATTTATATAGCCAATTCAATATTCTCTTTAACTACGCTATGTAAAACTCCGTTATGTATCGCTTACACAAATTTTTGATTATTTGTTGAGAAATTCAATTTGGTCAAAATATCATATAATAATACTATGCTCCAATTTAAGAGCCCCTTGTTAATTACTTAGGATTACAGTTACAGCTTTTTTTTAAGTATCTTTTAATTCACAGTTTTAAGCCATTTTTTTTTGCAAAAATGTGTGGTAAATGTACATGGCTTATCACCAACTTATCAGGGCCTGGCTAAATTAATAATTGATTATTTGATAAAGCTTCGTTTTCGACTTCTCAATTCCTATTTTTGCAATGCGTCTATGTTATTTTATGTTGTATAATTTGGTAATGGCAGCGTGTGAATTTCGCTTTACGTCATCTTTGACGTAATGTTCCGCTTACTTCAGAAGCTGTTGTTGTCATTTAAAGCAGATGTATATTATATTCTGGAGTTGTTAAATTCATAAATTATTTTATAAAGTTTATTTTAAAGTTATATTTGTAATGGAATTTCAAGCAGATTTCTCATGACTTAACAAAACAAAGTCGTAAATTCACAACATAGGGATTAAAAACAAGTCTGTCTTCAAACGCTGTTGTAAATCGGAAGTGGAAACAAAATATTGAAGTGTAACGACAGAAGTCAGACATGACTCAACTGTCGTTAACGTAACGTACAATATTACGTCGGCTTCAAAACTATAAACTTGTTTTCTTTTAAATTTCACACTTTTTGTTCTTTAACCAATTTAACCAATTTTTGTTGAAGTGTGAAAAATCTGGACTGAATCAATATCTTTCTTTTAATAAAGAGGCTTGTATTTTAATTTGCTTTCAATTCTAAGCAGAAGTGCTGTATATGGCAAGGCGAAATTTGTTGGACATCTAAAATGGCCACATTTTCAATTTCGTCCATACATTATGGCCATAATGGTCATTATGTAAAATACGGTGAATGATGGCGGAATGTATGGGGTAATAACAATTTAACAAACTGATTTCTAATATTTAGTAAAATAAATACCAAATTGCAGGCTGAAATCAAACGACAACCATTTTTATTTCTAATTAATATGAAATTGTGTTATTACAAGCAATTCACTAGTTTGCAAAGCAATTTTGAAACATTCAAAAACAAACCATAAAAAACGAATTTTTTCCACTACAACGTATTTATTCGTAACCTACTACACTTTTTTTATAAGAACAATTTTATAAAAAAATGAGGCTCAAAAATGCCAAAAAATAAGAACAATTTAAGAACAGTAGTGAGGCTGAAAGATTTAAAAGGTAGTTTTTTTTGTTTTGATTGTTTCAATGAATAGTAACAAAAGATACTTATTTACAGTTCCAAAAGTTTAAAAATTCTAAACGTAAGAGAATCAAACAAACGGGCTTTTCGTAATATAAAGTAGTTATAGCAAAAAGAATCAGTGGCATCTAAAATCCTCTAAATAGTAAAGTAAATTTCCAAAACTTGTTTTTTACCTTAGAAAAAATAAGAACAAAATAAGAACAATTTAAGGCTCAAAGTGCCAAAAAATAAGAACAGCTGAGCTTCAGCAAAAATTTACTGGTTCTTATAAAAAAAGTTTATTACGAATGGGAAACAACATAATCTTTAGTATTTGTTTACAATCTGCTGAAGCTGTTTACTAAATTTTGCAACTCATTTAAATTTTATTTAACCTTTCAATTGTTGTAAATATATGATAAACTACAATTAAAGTTAATTATTTTCTTGAAACTCGATATAATTCCTGTATATATAACAATGAATTTATGGATTACCATTATGGCAGTTGTTTTAAGTTCGCCATTCAATAATGGCCATTAAATTTTTTCCCACCGTACCAGTATGGTATCCATAATATGGTACATAATGGTATGGTACCATACCATAGTCGGCATCTCTGATTCTAAGTACGTAATTACGATTAGATTTACCCATGTTTTTCCCGATCTTTTCAATAATTTATTGATGTCTTTTAGTATTCCAATGTCACTCAAGACCAATCAATATTCAAGGAACCTAAATTCTGTTAAAATAGAAATTATATCATTAGATTAGCTTGATTTTGCGTTCTACTAGTAATTTTCTAACACACGTGTCACTAGATGACAGACAACAGGTTGTCAGCTTGCAGGCAATGACTGCTTTGAAAGCAAAACTATAGGTCTAAAATTGTAATACATATTTGGTAGACGAGAGAAAAAGCAGACATTTTCCTAAGGTAATACTTTTATTTACACCGCTACTCCATGAACAAATAACCAGAAATTTTCTTAACAGGAAGTTGTTTATTTTAACACATTGTTGCTGAGAATATTGAATTTACTTATAAAATTGTGAATTTGATCGTGACTGCAGTCAGCCAATCACAATCTAGCACAATTTTACTAGCTGGTATTTCAAAACGTTTGATTGTAAAATGCATCGTTGGTTCCTTCAAATAAGTTGAGTTGAAACGGTCCACCTCTTTCGTAGCTTAGCTAAGTGCTTCTCCAAAGTTTATGACACGGTGGCATAAAAGAAGACTATAATTAAATTTATTGCAGTGCATAAAACAAATTTAATCATTTATTGCGAATTTTTTTAAATGTCTTTTAATGAGTTGACTCAACACTCAATGTTGTGGTATGTGCCTGTTAAACCGATGTCATTGTCATGTTTATTGTGTATCCAAAAGATTTTTATTGTCTATTGAAGAGCTGTAAAACTGACAATAAATATCATTGTTTCAATGGGCGTACTTTGGTATATGCGATGGCTTGCAGAGTGTGATATCACATTGATGCAGGTATATAGCAAATTCCACAAGTTCGCTAGAGAGTTTAAGCATATGAAAGTCAATTAATAAATAATAAGTATTATATAAGTCAATTTTAGACTAAGATTAGGTTTATGGTGTTAATAGTTGTTTGCATTTGCGATCGATTACAAACTGACATCGTTTCCAAACCTTTCTGAAGTTGAATTTCTGCACGTTTTACTAGCAAGTTTCGCAAGCAATGCTGACAAAAGGGTTTCATTTGATTTTTGCAGGTTTTTTAAATAACCTCTTTTTTGTTTATTAAGAAGTTAAAAAACAGCTGGAAGTGTAGTTCTGAAACATGTGATGTTATCTACAGCATTTTAAGAAGACGGTTTCAGTTTTCAGTTTTTCATATATATATATATATATATATATATATATACA
>CABFPE010000310.1:355180-373607 GCA_900660155.1 Hofstenia miamia
TATATATATATATATATATATATATATATGCATACAGTATATTGTGGTAAAGCTCTATATTTTTCAATTTGACACAGATATTTTATAAAATGAGTGTTGTAATTTGGCCACCAGTAAAAATTGATGAGAATGTTTTTAATTTATTAGATGTGAATGTTCGATTTTGCATGATGTGTTTTTGTGGTGTTAATGTTAACTAATTTGTTTAAATTAAAAAATTATGAACCAAATTCTGTTAACCAAATTAAGGGAGCAATTGCATGAAGTTTATTAAGTGAAATGTGAAGCTCTTTCAAAACTTCTTAATTAGAAGAGATCCAATTTTGTATTAAATTGCTTTTTTCTTTTGCTTTTCTTAAAACATTCAATGAGCACTAACTAGTGCCTAGAAGTTTCTACATGAGTACGCATTTTTTAAATACTGCACAAATAACGAATCCAAAATTTATTTTTCAGTACTTCCCGCGGGTGCTCGCTTTTTCAAATACATAAATTACAAACAATATTTTGAAAAAATATTAATACAATAAACGTGTTTAAAAATTTAATGTTGCACAGTTGATGTATATTTGCGTCACTGTTCTTCATTTCTGTGATTAAAACTATTTAATAAAATTTTGATGTAATAATTTAAAAAACAGTTAGAGATTCCTAAATAAAATTTACGCGGTTTAGTTTTTTGGGAAAAGCGAGTTATCTCCATACAATTTTTGAAAAACCATGCGATACTTGGCCCAAAAAGCAGACGCGTTTTCATCGTGCAGTCATATGTTTTCAAATAATGCTCATAGATGCACATTAAAAACAACTTCTTCGCAATCTGCAAAGTACTCTTCTTTGTTGTTAGTCTTGTTGCCATTGCCTTATACAAAAGAGAATTTAATAGTGCATAAAATATTTTAAAAGAATTTTCGTATAAATCTTTTCCCTCGCTTGTTTTCTTTCACCAATTAATCTCGGTGATTAGTTTGCGGATGTGCGTCAACAGCTTGTTATTTGGTAAAGCAAAAAACCTGCAGATTCCGTGAATTTACGTCATTCCGTTGGATAAACGAATTTCCTAAGCTATAATGTTTTCATCAAACATTGTGATTTTTCAACCTTTTATTCAAGAGAAAATTAAAAATATTTTTTTGAATTATACGTTCACAGTTTCTTATTTCTTTACAGATCCAATGGCACTGTAAATGAAATTGAAAAATTTTATGTTTTCGTTTGATATGCAAAAAATATAATTAAATAACTAAATTTTTTTTAAGGAACGGTGAAATAGGGGTTTCTAGCACCCTAAAAAATTTTAAAAAGGGACCAGCCCATCCTCTACAATCCCAACATGCAGACCATTTACTTTGCTTAGGTTATTTTTACTGTTATAATTTTCGTTTCTTGGATGATACAGCTGTTGTGTAATCTTAACTATTTGCGACCGGTGTTTTTTAGGCTGCTCAGTACTGGGGATGGAGGCCCCCCATCTAACTCTGGATTGGATGTTGTTCATGTCAGTCCTATCAATTTGGAATGTTCAGAAATGCAATACTATCATTATTTTTGATGTTGTAATCAGAGATTTAATTTCCTCCTTAGGAATTGGTAGTTGATAGTTTTGCTGAAATTCGAATTAATCAATTACTGAGTGTGGGAATTGGATTTTGAATTGAAAAAGATTAGCAGAATTGAGTTAGAAATTGGCATTCCAAATTGACTTTAGAACCCCACTTAATTTGAATAATTATTTTTACACCTCGTTTGCACAATTTTCAAGGCTCTCAACAGCACTGCTGTTAACAGCTGCAATCTGGTATAGCAAACAAGTGCTGTCTAAAACAGCAAATAAAATTAACCAACATTAGCCTATTATCTGTGTTGTCCACACACTATCAATGTCCTTCAATCGCTTCAACAGCCTATCAAAGAAGCATAAGAATTCAGACCATACATATTTGTAGGTTCTCATTGTTATAGATTTCAGAAGAGTTCAGGTTTCTATGTTGAGTTAGAAAACTTTGGCATTCGAAGTAAAACCACCAGGTGTTACCACCGGGTTACTGTAATGTAAGAAGACTTTTTGCATTTTGAGTCTTGAACTGATACAGTACTTTCCCAGCCAGAGCTTTGAACTGAATCTATAATTTTATAAAAATGAGCATTAATCGAATTTACATATAGGATGACTGCAACCAAATGTTGACTTAGAACAAAATGTTACTGATGTTAAATATGTTTCAACAGTGGAACTTAAAAAAAAACAAAAAGGTACCATATAGCATTTTGGTTGCCCTATATTGAATCATTAATTGTAGTAAAAGATTGAATAAATACTTTCGAAAACTTTACGAAATTGTGCACTAAACCAAGAAATTGAAGTTTATAGAAAGTGATTTGCAGAACAAGAGAACACAAAAACTTTTGGCTGTTTGGCTCAATCAACGAGTTCGGATTATTATATCTAACAGCATTCTTTACCATTATGCAAACTTGTCAACGAACCGAAGCTTTTATGCACTGCTTGTCGTTCGCTGACAAGTCTAACATTATGACCTCGTGTGAACTATAATTTTGGGAAATTTCAATTCAGGAAAATTTACGGTGACAAAATTCAAGGTAGGAAAATTCTAGGTCTTCAAAAAAATTTATGACCTCAATCCTAACGATAACCCTTAATATGCTTAAAGACATTGTCTCGCCTTGATTTTTTTTTAATCTTGAATTTTCATACTTTGACATTTCCAGGTAACTCTACTATAGTTTTGAGATCGCATGCTGCGACGAAAACTATTTTTCAATACGGCGCAGCTCCTAATAACAGAGCTTTGGATTTCATACGAGGATGTTCTAACAGTCCTTCCCTTACTAGAATTGCGTATACCGGTCATACCTTAGATAAAATTAAAGAATTAAGATGTTCCCTTACTTCTTAGCCTCTAAGATCACAAATGTCTCTGCTGGGATTGTTTGTAATGAAAAATGCGTTTTAGATGGAAATCAATTAAAAAGTAATTTAAATTTTACAGTTTCATTCAAATGAGTGAACTGATTAGAAAGGAGATTTATTGCTCTTGTCAAAAAGTTAATAAAGTTCATCGTGGCTTAAGGCTTTTGGTACTGTTGCCAAGATGATTTCTGGGTCAACTCATAAACTAACGGAAATGTGCGTGCCACAGTTATTAATCACTAATGCGGCGTAATATGCAAAGAGCATATTAACCCAGTTATCGCTTGCTTCTCCCGAACTATCTTCTGCATTATTCCCATTGCAAATAAACTAGAATGAGGCTTGTGGGTCATCGTGGTGACTAAATGGCGTCCCATACTTTGTAGTGGCTTCGCAGCTAATCTTTATTACACTATAAACTTCGTAATGGAATTTAAGCTGGGTCGGTTTAGTTTATTTTCTATTCAAGTTCTCCCCTAATGTGAACTAATCAACCACCATGTTAATCAGCATTCACACGCTTGTTACATTTATCAAATATTTCAATAACTTTACATTCGTTTTCATTATTTTGAAAGTAAGTCTCATTGAATTATGTTTTGGTTTTCTTGCCATTCCCAACTTTTGAGTTGGCGCAATTATTAAACATGTCGTTAATTTGATATTTTTGGAAATATTGAATGCAAAAAGTTCAAGAGGTTTAATCGGGAATGATATCTTTTTTATTGTCTGAAGCTTTTGTTAAATTTTAGTTTTTGAGTCAATTTTGCAAATGGCGGGGGTTGGGCTGGGTTGAGTTAAAAACATGTGACCCATTCGAATTGTGGGATTTAAACACAGTTTATAAATTGTATATTTTTAAAAGTTTTAATTGCTTTAATTTTGAGAGTCTATTGCTAATGTAAAGACTTAGGCAATGCAATATATTTGTAAATTTCCTTTGCAATTCGTGAATCTAAGCATCTAAAATCTGTATAAATTTTTTTAATTTGATCTGCGATTCATTTCAACTACAGAATTTATAATTTTTTTGTATAGATGATGGCTAATACAATTTTCAAAGATTAACTACATGTGCATTTATATTATTATAGAAAGGTGTTTACTTAATTCTGAGATCCCCATAGACATGCTTTTCTTATTTTAAGCAAGAGAATATTCTTTGAAAACTAGACAACATCCAGTGGGATTATTTGACAGCATATTTATTTGAATGCATCGACATCGGCTGAAAATTCGGAAAAATATGCAATTTATTCAGGATAGCATATAGAAATGGAAGTTTCAATTCCATTAAATTTCCAGATTATGGAAATGGAATGGAAATGGGAATCATTTTATGGAATGAAAATTTATGGAAATGCAAATTCAAAAAACAGACATTCTGAACTCTACAAAAATGTTTTACACACCCTGCATTTATTTAAGCACAAATATATTTTTAAGAACAATAACAAAATGCATTAAGATAACCAAAATGAATCATACAAAAGCATTGACTTGTTGAAGTTATCAAATCTCGTCACACTAAAAAACTGCATAATAGTTTTACACAAGAGAATTCAAACGAGCAGAGCGAATATAGCTCCGTTAAAAAATGAAAAAACTTTCAAATACAAGAACCCTTCAACGACAATACACAAGTCTTTTCACCTCAATAAACTGCCATGTTGTGGACGAACGCATTTAAGAGATCACGAAAAATCAACAACAGTACCCGTAAACACACTAAGCGGGAACAGAGATTTTGTTATTTTCACTAAACATGTCTCATCTGCAAGAAAGATTCTGCAATATCTTTACTTTACTGTAACCATAGACCGCAAAACTTGTCCCGAAAATGCAGAAGAATTTGATGGACCCGTCATGGAAAGATTGTTTAAATGTTTTTGCTCCAAAGACAATGTTATTTAATTTTATTTAGATAAACTTATAGAATTTGTCATCGATTGATATAAATCTTGTTACTGTGCGTGTTTTTGTTGCTAAGAGATTGAAAAAATTCGGTTTCTTATTTTTTTGACCGGAGCTATACAGCAACAAAAATTGGTTGATGTCAAACAATATTAGTTAAATAATCATATCAATATATTTACACCTAAACTAATTCTAGCTTCAAGCGTAAATAAGGAAATTTGTGCCCATTGTTTCAGGCATATAACATCTAACATTCGTTATTAGTTCTGGGCCCAACACTGTATGGTTATGGGCACATATACAATCTTTAACTCCTTAATGACACCGTAAATAATTTAGTATCCACGGAAAGGTTGTAATGTATAGCAGCTTGCTGCATGCATTTTCCATATATCATGGCCATGCATATATGACTTTAAATATTTTAATTTTAATTTGATTTTATCAAAAATTGAACTGAAACTAATTAAAATAATTGAAAAAAATGAAATTGACATAGTCTAGGCTGAAACCAGGATCAAATACACTCTAAAATTCTATTATTTTTCCTTAGCAGCTTCAACCAATCATAGCACGTGTCTCAGCTGAATTGAAATTTCGGTTTATATTATAGTCCATTTTACGGATTCTGTGGCACCATCCAGTACTACCATGTGAATTGGAACTAACATAAGGCTGTGACCAAAAAGGAAAAATGTGGAACACGGATTTCCAAATAATACTTATAATTTTTGCCAACCCAAAATTTTAAATAGACTAGGATGGAACGAGACGGGAGCCAAATCCTATGGGATTAAATGAAACTGAATCAGTAAAATTCTTGTCCTACAGAACTCTAACCACTAGCTGGAAAGATTTGTAAACTAATGGAAATATATCGAAATGTTTCTAAATTAATTGTGGAAATGTAATGGAAATGGAAGGAAATCCCATTTCCATATGCAAATCTGGATTTATTTGAAATTCCACTTCTTATAATGTTACTCGAAAATATCTAAATTTGTTTATCAGTTAAGATCATGTAATTTTTATTCGAACACTTTGGCTATGATTGTTTTGATCTTGCTGTAAGAAATGCAGAATGCGATGGTTAGCCTTAAAATTCGCGGGCACATTACTAGAAATCAATTGAATATTTCTGTTTTTATTCAATAGTGTAATAATGAATTTTTTCTTTTATTGACGTTCATCGTTTTATAAAAAATGGAATGAGTTTAGATTTCAAAAGTAAGTGGAAATTATTGAAGTGTGTTTTCAAAGGGAATGATTCTTGTGATGTACATCTTGATGTTTTATCCCTATTCTCTTGTCGTAGGCATGTTATCACTAGAAAACTATTATTACTAGTATATCAGTGTTAAATAGTTATTATATATTTTACAGTGAGATTGTGAATTTTGTAATTTCTTGAAATCCCTAAAATTGAGGGAATTTATGCAAACATTAAAGAATCTAGATATTTCATGTATTTACTGGAAAAATCATAGCCCTAAACCCATCCCAACGCCAAATTTAGTAGTTTTATGAAGTTATTAAGTGAAATAACAATGTCACAAGTTCACTAAAATTTTAGGGATTTCACGAAATTCCAATTTTCACAAACTTGATGTAATATATATANGTATATATATATATATATATATATATATATATTTGTGGAGTTAACATGCAAAAATCAAGAAAAAACACAAAATTTTTCATTGGTTAAAAAAAGTTCACCCTTCATGCAAGAAAACTAAATTGCTTAACGATAAATCATGTAATTATTTTTTAAAAATTGACAAATTTATTTCACATTGGCAATGAATAAAATGAATTTATATTTTAGTCTGCATTTTTTAAAAGAAATTTGATGTTTAGTTTGGATTTACTGATTGGAAGTAACTCTTCCATCACTTTAATTGCACGCTCTGCATAGAAATTTGAATGCTGTGTTGGCATAGGCGTTTGCTCAGTGGACCAAAACTTCTTCACTGACTTCTAAGCCTTTGGATGCTCTTTAAAAGCTTCTGACAGGTTATCGAAGTCAGCAGGATTGAAACTCTGAGCTGAGAACCAAATGTCAGCCCATGAACCAGTTATAAAATTACATGCCACTTCAGCTGTCTGGTGATACTCTGGTGTCAGAATAAAAGCAAGCAAAGTATAAATTGCCCTTGAGTTGCATCTTGCATTACTGAGAGCTTGAAGTGACTGAAAATTCATCTTTGGGAAGCTTCCTGAAGTTTTGAAAACCCTATAGCATGATATTAAGTGATCAAGAAATGCCATGTCATCTCGCCATCGATCTTGTTCTGTTTTCTTTAGGGATTTTCAGTTATGTCTTTCGTATTTTTTTATTACATTCTCAATCTTCCTTTCAACTGTTGAATTTCCTTGTTGAATTGGCAAATTAAGCTTCGAACACTAATGTTTTATTTCACTTGCAATCACCACAATTCTCTCTTTTTTGCGTTTCACATGCAAGGTCAGAGTTTTGTACCTATCCAAGGAAAGCTTTTTTGAAGACTTTATTTTCTGGAACTGCACCAAGTTTAAAAACCAAATTTTCTTCTTTTTCTTTCAAGGAGGCGCATTTTTCGACATCTCAACTCTCAAGCTTAAGGATTACACGATCAATTTAATAGGCTATAATATAGATCTTTTAAATCTTCAAATATTGAAAAAGTTCAAATTAGTTAGTTTCGTAAATAACATTTGGTATCTACTTAGGCGTCGTCAGTCACCAATTCTTAAATGTCAATCATAGCTTTAAAAAGCGATTGCTTTTGTTTTCGAACTTTCTGTTATGTTGCTTCTTGCAACTCGTCATATTATAGTGTGCTATTTCAACAACAACATTTTTCTGAATGAAGGGTGACTTTTTTAAGAGTTGAGGTTTTATACAAATAATTTTTTGAAGAAATTGCAAATGTCCACTCATATATATATATATATATATATATATATATAGTGACATCATAAACGAAGAATAACTTTCTACTATCAATTTCTAGAAATATAGTTGTGAATTCCCTTCCTATTTAGGGTGTATACTTGAATCACACTGATTCATCTCGGTATATCTCTTTGCCTGCACACTATTTTCAAATGCCTGTGTTGTGTATATATTTTTACAATTATATACGAAAAACAATGAGGAAATTAATTTTCAATATTGCATTAAATATCACAGTTCATGCATTAAATTTAAATAGACGTCTGGTGTCTATGAGCAGAAAATTAAAAAATAATAACTTAGGTTTAGTGTCTCTTAAGAATAGCTTGGTACGGGTTACAGCAATGAAGCCACGTATTAGCATGCTTTTCGTAGAACTCGGTTTTTTATTGTTCAATTGAAAATATTCCGTCGTAATACTACATCTTATGATGACAACCAAATCGCCTCTGGTTATCCTTCTTCGTAATTGAGCGTCTATTTGATGTTTTCTTTATAAGAATTTTTCATTCATAATCATAACTCACAAAAAAATTAATGTATTTAAAATTCGAAAGAGCCACAGTCAATATGATAGAGACCTCGGCTTTCGTTTTCCACAGTCTATTTACAGAAGATATTTAATTTTAGTTGTATCTGAATGCTAGGTGTAAAGAGAACTTCAAATTTTTTACAAAATCTAATGTTTCTTTCCAAAAAAATTATTGCCAGGAATAATTTTTAGCACACATTTTTGCCATAACACAACACATACTCATAGATGCGTCAAGATAAAAGGATTATCAAATTTCTTTCTTAATAACTTTAGAGAAAGTCGTTTAAAAATTTGGACAAAACTGACAGTTTTTCTTCACAAAGCGAATGATTTTGGGGGAGTTGTTGTTCCCATGGAAAATTTGAATTTTCTGCCAAAAAGTGGATTTCTCCTTGAATAACATTTTATATTTTTATGTATTTCAAGCATAATAATAATTTTTTCACAACTCATAGCTCTGTCCATGTTAAAGGATTTCGATTTCGATATTTCCTAGCAGGCTTGGACAAACGGTTTGTTATTTTTGACGTAATGATATCTATTTGGGCCATTGTGCAACTGAGAAATTGTATAATTCTTATGCGTATGTATCAGTGGTAGCGGAACTAGGGTTTTTGGGCCTTGGTCTCAGTCCCATGGTACAGCGACCCGTAAATCCCATGATACTCGCCGGTCCTGTAGAACCCTAGGCGGTATTAATGTTTCGTTAGGGGGCAAGTTACCTTTCTAGAAAATTTATAAAGATCATTTGATATTAAGTTTCCGCCTCTTTTAGACGTCATAAGTTAGTTTTAATTGAAATTATTATTATTATTATCCAGCATATTTGCTAGTTAAGAGAACTTTTATTGTTTTAATATTAAAATTTAGAGAGGTTTCTTTTTGAAATGTTGATTTTAGGAGGGACAACTGCCCCTACTTTCGCTAGCACTATATATATATATATACAGTATATATATATAATATATATATATATATATATATGTATATATATATATATAGTCGTAAATAACATATTTGTAAATGTGTATAAACTTGATTCCATTAAAACAGAAATTCATCTATTTATCAATAATTCGGGAAAAATTCATTTACTTAGTTGATATTTTGAATATTTTCCTGGCATTGTTCTTCTGGCCTATTGCAACACCTATTTTGCAAGAGCAACATCCATTGAAAAATTTTAGGAATATTTATAGAGACATCATCAATGATATTTTGAAAGTTTCATTTGAATGTTGCATTATATTAAGGAATTTGATTGAAAAACTTATTTCTAATTAGCGTAGTTGGGTATATTATCTAGAGTTAGCGACTAAATTTCCAATGACCATACTGCTGTCACTTCTTGCTTTCGGCAAGGTCTTACGGCGTCACGCACTCTTATTTTACCAGCGTTACTGACCTTGATGTACAAATCGATTTATTTTTAATTTCTCATCCATATAAATATTTTCTATCTGTGTTCTCCTTCCAAGACTGCACGTGGAATTGGGTTACAATCAGAGGTGTAAGCTGGTCGAATCTTTTAGCTCACGACATGGCCCGCAAGAGTTTTGCATGCTTATCTAGCATTTTCCGCTCACACAAATATACTTTTACCATAAAATGGTTTATAAGGATTGTAGAGGGTACTGTAATTTTTTCTAATTGAAAACTATAAATCTAATATTAAAGGGTTTTTATTATCTTGTAAGTTAATTCAACCTGAACTATTTTAGCTTAAATGGAAAATTTCGAGTGGGAGGGGGAGCAGTTCTATTTTTTCCTAAAATTATTATATAAGGTAATTTATTTGCAACTTGTTCTAAATCTAATGACATCTTACAAAAAGTGCAAAGAATTATTAATTTCTCTCAAGAGCTTGAAGGTACCTGCTTATGGCTAGTCTTTTTAAGACCTCTTTAATTCATGGGAGAGTAGAAAATTTTTTTAAAAATTGTTTCTATTTCATGAAAAACAACTAAAAATCAATTTTGTCAAAATATTCAATTTAAAAAAATCGCAATCTCATATATATAGTATTTAATCGCTCGTTTTGTGAATTTATTTATATTATTTTAGTGCAAAACAGTCTTTTATTGTAACTGCACTTTAAATTGACATCTTTCTTATTCTTCTTATTTAAATGTAATCCTCAGGCCTTTCCTAAGTTTTCCAAAATACCATAATTAGACTTCGGACAGAAATGTTCCAAGTTTTCATGTATCAAACTGATGGCCCATTGCCTGGTCATTTACAGGACTTGTCCAAAATCTGTGAGTCAATCTTGGGTCCGCGTTCTCTGTACTCAGTTTTTTTAACAAATCGTATATCACTGAGAGAAAACGACTCTATTCCACTTGTACGTCTTATTTAAGATTTAATCACAGCGGTAGTGCTCTGCACGCTGATGCCATGGAGGTACATAAATTTGTTTTGGTAAAGAATTATCAAATATCAGCCATGTATATTCTGTTTTGTTATTATACTGGCTGGTTGTAGAGGTGATTCACGGTAGGTATGGATCAATTTCAATTGAATTCAAAATCAAGTGCTAAAATTTACTGAGTTATTTATTTACGTCAATTTTACATACAAAATTTGTCAAATTGGTTAGTTTGGAATCGGTTACCTCATTTTATGTTTTAATAATTTCCTGTCGGTTGTATGAGATAACATTTAAAACTTCGCTTTTTCTCAACTTTTTAGTGTTTGCTGCTAGCGGCGTTTGATTTTTACGGTAGCATCCCGCTTTTCCGATTCACTTTTGTGATTTAATGTTTTATTTGCAGTCTAAATTTATTCGGATTATCCATTTTATTTTGAGTTACACTAAAAATATGATTTAACCGGAATGCAATTGAATTCTTAATTTTTAGTTGATTTTTTGGTAAAATCTCTTACCATATTTTTCTTCGAAATTATTGGTGAATAAAATCGTTTTAAGATCTATGAGTTTATAACCAGGTGACTGGTTAACATGCTGGCACAGTATATCAATTTAGCTCGTTAATCTGGCGTTAGTGGGTTTGTAGGTCACTTTCTCGCTTGAATGCTTTGCATGGCTTTCAAGTTGACGCTTTCTAAGATCTTATTAGCATAATAAACGACTTTATTAGGTCCGTTTGGATTACAGAATATTCTGTAAAGCACCTTAATCCTCAATTTAATCCGGTAAACAGTCATAGGCCTTCACTTTTATCTTTGTTTGTCATATATATATATATATATATATCAGTATATATATATATATATATATATATACCAGGCTTGTCCAGTGGGATGGGAATCCCCATCTACTTCGTGGGGTTGAGATGTAAATTCGCCCCATGGCTTTCATGTGTATTTAAGGAGCTAGTACCGTAGGTCTAAATCAAGGGTGTTATATCCCTATAAAAACACAATAATATCCACTTCAAAAATCCGAGCATAATTATTGCCATTATTACTGTTTCTCCATCTCAGAAATACATTCTCTGCATCAAACTGCATTACTAAGAGAAAGAAATTATCAAAAATTATTTTTCAAAATTCAGATTTTCTAAATGAACAATCAGATTGCTAGCAAGTGGGTAGAAAACTTTGCAATCTTAGATGGAATAGTTTTATGAATGACCGCTTTGATAACTTTTTATTTAAGTACATGTAATTAGTTTCTTATTTTAAAAAATGGTTAGACGTATTTTTGTTGTTGATTAGAAGCTAAGGAATAGGGGTGCTTGAAGCAACCCCGCCCCAATAATTGTCCCACTTATTTTTGCATCAAGAAATTTAAGTTTTGTATAGGAAGGATCTCAGTTCAGCCTTTTAAATAATATTGTTGTTCCTTAACTCCTATAATTGATATTGGGTTCTTCTCCTAGACATGGTCAATCTGCTCTTTCATTTCACTTTATCATTGAGTTTTGAGTCTATCTTGATCATTTAATGCGCTATGGTGTATTACCCAATGCAGCTTAGTTTAAGTTTTTCATTTAGATTCAGATTTCTATGGCGGTCCATCCAAACAGCTTAAATTGTTGTCGTTGTCATACAAACAACGTTTTTGTACTTGTATTTCAATGTTTGCACTTTTTTGCTTGCTTCCATCGCTACTTTAAGGTTTTAGAATACGGTTGTCTTTCTAACTTGGTCGCCAATTCCCCAAAGCAATGCTACGGAGAAGGAAAATTCTGTTTGGTCATTCAATCCCATTCACAATTTTGACGAAAATAAATATTATGCTGTGAGACACGAGACCATAGTACTAAGAAACGACATGTGAATGGTATGACATGGAATTGGTACCAATAATATTGTTTCCCACAGAACCTTAGTCTAACCATAAGACATTCAATTCGATCAATTCAGCCATCAATTTCTTCGTGATGCACATAGGGAATAACTCAGCTGCCCATAAATAAAATATGACATAGATATTCAGTTTTCTCATAGATTCTCGGCGTAATGGACATTGGGCTTGCACAAAATGTTATCGTGTTTACGGAAAATTGTTCTTGAGATTAATATTTTATTATGTCCATTTTGTTTATAGTGTAGAATTCAACATGCATTTTCGCCAGGTAACAGACTGTGCAGGTATCATGTTTACCATTACAAGCTTCATTTGCAAGCTGTTTGGTAGGTTTCCACTGCAGATCGATATCGTTGATTTCAAGTGATGAATTAATTTGCGTATAACGCCATGTCGAAAAAACATTAACCCATGATTAAGCAAAGCAGGATTAAATAAAAACTTTGTAGAAAACATCAAATCGTAGTTTAAGGGAACAAATACTCCTTAAAAAATATGATTAATATCACTATTGTTTTTGAAGTTATATCTGACAAAGAATTGTACCATAGATTTTTAAACCTGTTAAATCTGGCCAAATTTTTTATTTGTTGATTGATGCTTGCCCTGCAGCAATAAAGACGAAAGTTTGCAACTTTGTGATGATGGTGATTTGTATATTTACTATTTCCTAAAAACAAAAAATATCTTTTAGATAATTGCTTGTTGAATTTTACGATGCAAATCAAGTGAAGCTAAGTTTTCCCAATCTTCGNTACCATAGATTTTTAAACCTGTTAAATCTGGCCAAATTTTTTAATTGTTAATTGATGCTTGCTCTGCAGCAATAAAGACGAAAGTTTGCAACTCTGTGATGGTGATTTTTATATTTCCTATTTCATAAAAACAAAAAATATCTTTTAGATAATTGCTTGTTGAATTTTACGATGCAAATCAAGTGAAGCTAAGTTTTCCCAATCTTCGGCAATATTGATTTCAAAACACGAAATGAGAGAACTTAATGGATGTTATTTGAAAGAACTCAAAATATGATACTTAGATGTGTTTATTGTCCTCTTCAAGGAGCCTGCCTTTGTGTTTTCACTTTCAAGGAAGGCAACATCTTTATTCCCTGAAAAACAAATTACCACTAAAAGTATGGTTTCTTCCACTTAAGGATTTTATTACATGAGCACAATATCTTGTCAGATGATCTCAACCTTTTCTAATTTTAATATAGCTGTTTTCAGGGTAAAAATGTGAAGTAATATAAACAATGATTATATATATAAGGTGACGAGTGGTGTCGTAGCTAACCAAATATTTAAGAGTGTACGAATTTTTTTATTAAGCTTTTTTAAGGCCATTTTCAATTAAAATACTACTAGATAGAAATCACATTTAAGTGTTCCACAGTCCCTTTCCTTCATTTTCTAATGTCACTGGTGACTCGTTTGTCCAATATTAGCTTTGTTGGATTTACTTCAAACACTGCAATTTATTCTTTTCATAATTTAACTGATAAACAATGGTTTTGAACTTTGAACTTTTCTATTTAAAATAACACTGACGAATTTCTGTTTAATTTAGAGAAATATTGATTAAATTAATTACAAATATTTTTCTGAACACGAGGTCATAGTTAATTAAATTTTTCTGTGTAGACCGATAATCTTTTTTAATTTTAGCTTCGCTCAACTCAAATCCCATTCTCACAAGAAGTTGCCTTAAATCATGTGTCAGAGAATCCAGATTTATATTAATAATAGTAAGATGTTTGAGGTAAGAACCTCTGGTGGGGAGGCTATGAAAATAATATACCAAATTTTGTTTCTAAGTTAAAATGGAGATCTAGAAAAGCTCTTGAAGACCACGAACTAAATCTCAGTCTAGTCATTTACAAATATACACACTCTACTTAGAAATTTCAAAATGACACGTAATGTGAAAAAATGAATACAATATATTTTGTAATGTTGTATTCAAACAGAGATGCAGACCAATAAAAATTGAAGTAATGAGTATCCATCGACTGCTTTTTGAGAATCCTGTTAACAAATAGATCATCAGGCAAAAACAGTATATTAATATATTTTACTAAATTTTTTTGGCACAGAGTAAGCATAGAAATGGGAAAAACATTTTAACAAAACCTTTCCGCTTATTTATCAACCTTGTGCCCCCATTTTATTCAAAACTACCCTATTAGCAACATGAAGAACAACCCGGTCTAATACGAGTTATTCAATTTTTTCATTTTTCTATTTGGAATGCCTATAAGGTTTTATAGAGCTATTATATTTAGCTAATTGCATCGCATTGGATATCAAAAGTCATAATATCCTTTTTCAACTTTCTCTTAATTGCTTTCATTTTTTAATTTGTTTGCCATGACTAATGAGGTATTGCTTTGAAAGGCATAAAATCAATTCAATTTTTAATTTAAATTTTCGCTTCTCCTTAAAAGTATTGTAAAAGAACCCGGCAATGTATAATTAAGTTTCTCATAATGTACATTTTATAAGTTAGAAAGCGTTGAGGAAAACTTGAAATTGTGGAGATTCCAAAAAGAATTTAGCAGAATTAGAGAATATATTTGAATTGGACACTTAGGTTTGATTGATCATACCATTGTTGTTCATGTAAACAGGGGTTTTCAAGGAAAATTTTAAAGTTCAGCATGATGCACCACGTTGAACTAAAATTACCAGGGGCATATATATATATATATATATATATATATATATATATGTATAGGATATATATATAGGGTGGTCGTAAAATTTACTTGATGTTCAAATTTGGGAAAGTAATTCGTTCAATGCGAATGATTATTGCTGCTGTAGATTTTAGGAGAAACCTTTTCCTTTAGAGTCCCCTATAGGAAAATATCAGGCCGGGGGCCGGGGGCCGGTGACCGAACAGATCACAGCCTTCAACAAATTGCGTCGTTTTCGAAGAGCCTCTAAAGATGCTGCATAATAGCCAGAAGGGTGTGGGAATAATCCTTTTCAAAGTTCCTGTTGCGAAATCTGGGAGATGAACAGTTGGATTAATTGGCTACCGTATTGTTCTAACTTGATGGTTTCAGTGAAGAAAATGACACTTTTGCGAGAGATAACCTCAAACATTCATTTTCTGGTTGTGCAGAGGCCTTTCTTTAAATTCATAAAGATGTTCAGCACTCCAAACGAGGTTGCTTTGAGAATTCACAAAGCACAAAAACACGAGAGGTTAAACCAAGCTTCGTCGGTAAAAAATATCAGGTCCATTCTATTCTCACCATTTTTTGATACGAACACCTGAAATCATCAGCATATATATATATATATATATATATATATATATATATATATAGTATATACTTCTTAATAACTTCATAGTGCAAAAATTGTTTATTGATTGCAAATATATCCATCTGGATCTGAACTATATTATATACATAAATGTAGAATTTCATTGGATCGCTATTTATTTAGTTTATTGGGAATGGAAATTTAAGAAATCTCAGAAGGTTATTGAATATGCAATACTGTTTTCAAACGAGTTAAAGGTTTGCATTTCTGCTTATTTCCAGTATTAACTAAATTTAGTGCCAAACAAATCAAACACTCACATCCAGAAATTCCAACATTGCTACTTCAGAAACAACGTTAACTGAGACTTTGTCTATTCTTACAAGTTTTCAAAGATATATTGCTGAGAAAAATTATGAGTACCCAAAGAAAACATATGGAAAACGACTTTGCAAAGATCTGAAAAGATTTACTCCAATTTTTTCAAATCAGGTAAATTGCTTGAATTTATAAAGGCATTTCTAAAATGAATTGCAAAATTTTTCATGCACTAGGTAGGCTGTACATGGCAAGGCATAAGGGAGGGAAAGGGCTGCTAAGTGTGGAGGAAACTGTAGAAGCAGAAGCACTAGGGCTAAAGGAATATGTAGAAGAGCAACCTAGAGGATCCCTACTGGAGGTCACTAAGGAGCTAAGGTAGATAAGAACTGAGAATGAAGGAAAGAAGGTATACCAGAGTAGGATGGAATCAGAGAGACAAACAAGGTATAGGCAGAAGGCGATGCATGGGGAATACTGGAGGAACACAGAAATGTGTGTGACAGAGAAGAGAACAACAAGTGGTTAAAGAAGGCAGGACTAAAAAGAGAAACAGAAGCACTGATAATGGCAGCACAGGAGCAAGCAATAAGAACAAACTGGGTGAAGAAGCATATAAACAGAAGAGCAGAAGTAAGTGATAATTGTAGTCTATGTAAGAAAGAGGCAGAGACAGTAGACCATCTGATAGCAGGGTGTGAGAAGTTGGCACAGAATGAGTATAAATTCAGGCATGACAAGGTGGGAAGAATGGTTCACTGGAGTTTGCGCAGGCAGCATGGGTCAGAAGCAGGAGACAAGTGGTATGAGCACAAGCCACGGGCGTCATAGAAAATGAGAAAGTTAAGATACTGTGGGNTATATATATATATATATATATATATATATATTACTTTTGATCACAGAGTGAAATATGGTTTTAAGCTAGAAAATTTCAAAATTTACTGCCAATATATTTTCCAAACTTGATGTAAAGCCATAGCACGAAAGTTTATTTGGGAATTGGTTCAAATTCTAGAATAATTGGTTTAGTTTGAAAAAAAACTGAAAAACCTTTGAATAAGAGATTTAGAGCTGGATTTTTCGTTATCTAAAAGTACTGTAGCTTTTCTTGGATTGTTTCCCGGCTTCAGTCTTGGGATTCACTTTTTAAATACCTAGTTTAGCGTTTAGCCTCAAAGGATTTGTACCAATTTTACCGAGTTACTATAAAATAGGTTTTCCTTAGAGCAACAAGTTATCTCAACATAATTATTTTGAAGCTATTGTCTCGCTTTATTGCTGGTGGCTCATTTAATTGGATGACATCAAAGACATTGTGCTTAATATGTAAACGAGCAAAATGAATATATTGTCATTTTTCATGTCCATGACTTATGCAAAACACAGGAACTTTGGTTCATGACAGAATGTTATCAGACCAAATCTTGCATATGTAATAAAATGTATTAGCGTACAGGTGGCCCAACGAAAGGCTTACATATTCATTTATCATTTTTTCACACTGATTCTTCCATAGTTGTTTAAAATATCAAAGAAAATCCTTGTCCATTGAAACGTTTTAGGCAAGAGAAGCTGTTGTGTATTGAAATTTTCGTGTGTTCGATATTCGTTTACTACAAAATATATAAGTGTATTTGACTATTTGCTTAATATATATCACTAAGGAATGTATATTTCTCTTCAATTTTGTATGCTCGCATGAGTCTGCCTGAAGCAATCGATCAATACTACTAGCCTATCCTATTCTTTAAAATCTATCCAAATTTCAAAAATACTTGATTCAGAAAAAATATTTTACCCTGCTAATGCACATATAAATACTAGATGAATCTCAATCTTCCATATATTATCCATCTTTATCTAAACTATTTTTATAGTTTTTTATAATATACTATATACATGTAGTGCTAAAAATAAAATCATAATGGATTCCGCTTACATGTCAGTATTGTCATGGATATACTTGTAATTTACCTAAGGCAGTCATATACTTTCATTTGGTTTTTATATTATAATATGGCAGTCGCTGACTAGACATTAATTCAATGCTTGTGTCGCCAACGATTTCCATAAAATTGCGATACAAGGCAATGTTGTCCACTGTGAATATTTCTGATGAAACATGTCTGTTTCTAGGTTTGTTTAAAATGGAGCCAATTGAAACAATCTGTTCCAATGAATAACAATTCTATTGGGTAAATGTGTCAGTTCTCAAAACATGAGGATGTTATTT
>CABFPE010000310.1:392406-407475 GCA_900660155.1 Hofstenia miamia
TGCATTATATCCTTTCAATGACCCAATCATCACCCACCATTATTTTTATTATCATGATCCCTATATTGTACTAAAGGTTATTAAAATAAACTCTTAGCAATGTTATTTTTGTTAGTTGCAGTTTTTGATTTGCCATCAGTATTCTACCTGAAATTATTAAAAATGAGACTTAATGGGTTAAGAAAAACTGTGAAAACTCAAATTAACTTTAACCAACTATTCGAATATGTTCGAATGTTGAAATATTGGAACTCAACATTATTTCATGCTTATACTTTCCAAAAATCCAGCGTGTATTGCTGTCGGTTGAATCCCAGATGGAGTCCAATTTATATTAATGGTCCAATCCAATCCTTTCAAACACTCTATTTTTATCATATTTATCCAATCTCTATGGTGTACCCAGAACTAAGATTATCAATCATTGGTGATATGTTGGAGACATCCGCAGATTGAATAACAGAATCAACAGTAATTCCATTAGCCTGCTCTGAAAATAACTGGATTTATTGGAAACAAACATCTTGAAGAAAATTTGTTTTATGCTTATGCACCAATTCCCATGCTGCAATTTTTTGGCGCAACTTGCGCCGCGAAAGTCATGTTCAGTAATCATGAAGATGATACAGATTTCTTACTAATTTTATTTCTGCCAAAATTCACCGTGTTCTTGAAGCGTTCACATTTCTTAGAAAATTTGAGCTTTGAGTTACTATAAAATGAGATGTATTATAGAATAACCTAAGCTGTTTGGCCTGGAAAATCAAATTATTTCCCTATTCCCATTACTTATAAAGATTTCGAGCACCCTATTCTTTAACTTTTTTTTTTAAAATTAGACAGTCAATAGAAAGCATGAAATTAATTAATTTGTTTAGTAACCTAGAATCTCAACTGCAGTGACTCTTACTACTTGACAGAGACGATCATCTTTGATTTGTAAACAAATCGAAAAAGATAAGCAATTAAGATGTTTGTTTGACTGCTTACCCTGACTTATGAAAACACTCTGGCAGCGCTCCTGCTGTTTTGTAAACACCACATTTTTTTAAGCTTCCTGTGTGCTTAGTATTTCAAGATAACCCTTTGATGTCAACTTATCGGGATCATGTCGAAACATGTCATTGTAGCAATATAGACATTTGACAGATAATGGACATGTACACGAATCATATAACATACATTAAAAATCCTAATTCTTAGAAAATCAAGATGTTGAGTCACTATGAATCTTTAATTACTGTTTTGGAATTAATTCACCATTTTTTCAAGTTTGTGATCCAAATTATTGTGATTGAAATTATAAAAAGGAGAGAGATAAATTTGCAGTTGGGGGGAGGGGGGGCTGATTGGATCCAGAGCAATACACAATTATATCAATTTGTTTGAGAATTGTGCTAATGTGTCAATTAATTGAAATATTGGCTATCTTTATAAAATCATAACTAATGTTTGTTTTGCAAAATGTCTTGTTAACACTTGCGGTTATTTCCATTCCAGGGACACCATTTGGTTATTATTAGTCAGCAAGAACCGCGCTATCAGTGTTATTGCATTACACTTTTTTTAATAAGAACCAGTAAATTTTTGCTGAGGCCCAGCTGTCCTTATTTTTTTGGCCTTAAATTGTTCTTATTTTGTTCTTATTTTTTCTAAGGTAAAAAACAAGTTTTGGCTATTTACTTTACTATTTAGAGGATTTTAGTATTTTTAAACCTTTTCAACTGTAAATAAGTATCTTTTGTTATAATTAATTGAAAAAATCAAAACAAAAAACTACTTTTTAAATACTTTCAGCCTCACTAATGTTCTTAAATTGTTCTTATTTTTTTGCATTTTTTAGCCTCATTGTTCTTATAAAATTGTTCTTATAAAAAAAGTGTATGGGGATTTATCCAGACAACGTTGAAGGGGGGGGGGCTTGCCCCTCATTTCCCTTCTCTGAGCCAGAGTGGATTAGTTTAAGAATTCATTCAGCATAATTTCAATAAATTCGCATCAAGGATTACATATATTTTCGTATTACTACCACTTTTCATCAATGCCAATAAATGTTCCCTTTAGGATTCCTTTGATGACAAAACTTGCTTTTTGATTGTAATGTGGCTAAAATGTAACTGCATCAGGGGAGTCTTAATTGATTGCGGTACAGGCTATTGTTTCCGTTGCTGAAGGAAAACAGAGTTTTGGTTTTGACCCATTGAAAAAAGATTTTTATTTTTATAAAAGCAGACTGTCCAGGTTTCCTATGGTTCCATTAAGCTTCCAAATGTATTGTATTTAATTTAATTTATGTTTACAAACTAATTAATGATGATAAATATTTAACGGTACACACCAATACCAAATAAATGAAAAATCATAAATATTTCTACAAAAGTATATCTGGGTGTTTGTTTTTCTGTATTTTGTTGTTGAATACCTACTGTTTTATATATATATATATATATATATGTATATATAAGCTCTGCTCTCTGCTGAATGCATTTCCCCTCCTCGGTTTGCTGGACTGAATAAAACGCTGTTGAATTCTATATTTGATTGTAGTTACTTGCTTTGAATAGCTATAACTATGCTTCTCTTCATACCCATATTTCAATGAAATAGCTGTTGTTTGTTTATTGATATCGGATCTCACGACTAAGATAAGATTTGTTTGACTTCATTAGACTGCAATGATAACGGAAAAATTTTCAATTTATTAATTGATTTACAAGCAATCAATTGTGATTGCAATAACAGTCAATCAATTTTCTTACCAATTCAGTGTAATTGTTGTGTGTTAATAGTAAATACTACTCACGATACAAATACCTTTGGTGAAAATATTAATCAAAGACATAGAGCAAAAATTTAAAAAACATATATCAGTAAAAAGCAGGTTTGGGTGACTTGGAATTTTTTAAAACAGATGGATTATCGATTGGATTTTGATTCTTCAAGTCGATTTTCTCACTGGTGTCAAATACTTGAGGTACTTTTGCACGATTTTCGAGCAGCCTAAAGAGAAATATTTGTGGGTACTTACGTCAGAGTAGCAAATTGGTAAGAAATTTAGGCCTAAGTCTTAGCCCACCTCAATTCTCTTATGTGTCCAAAATAATTGATTTTGGGCAGCATTGAATGATTCACTAAAATTCACTTAACATTTTGCAGTGTTAACTAACATCAGGATCAAGGTAAGAGACCTTAATGTATGATGGAGAGGGAGGTATTTTATCAAAAGTTAATTCCATGAAAATATTTTACTACAATTAAAAAATGAAAGGGGGAATTGTAATAAGCTATTAGCGGGAAACAACAAAGGAATAATTGTGTTATGTCGTTCAAGCTACTAACCTCGACAATAATAATGCTGAAATAGTCCTGAATAATTTCGAATTTTATCAACATTTATGGAAATCTGTATAAATTTTTCTCCCAAATGTTTACTCTATATTACCATTTTAATAATTATTAATTGACTGTTAAATGAAAACCAAGTTGTTGAAGCATTTTCAAACTAAAATAAGTTGAATTTTAGCCCAGTTTACAGTTTATCTTTTATAATGATTTGACCTTTAAGCCTAAATTTACAAAACCACACACAATTTGATTGTTTTTGAAATATTTAGAGGTCAGAGAACTGGATACTACAACGACACTCATGTAATTTTCTTGAAGATGTTCTCATGTGACACATTCAAAAAATTATGAAAAAGATTTTTTTAAAAAAATACATATCACAATTATTCATTGATAAAGTACTGCCTAAACAATACATTTTATTAATTAGACAATATTCCATGTGAAAATCATTGCAAAATGTGTCTCTAGAGAATATGTTTATATTGGTTTTATATTCTTATTTATCGATTGTGTATTAATATCAACAATTAAAAGGTACGTTTTTAACATTTATTAACAGTGATCTCAAATCCCTTCCTATTTTGTTGTTGAATTATTCTTGGTTTGTTATTTTAATAATCTCATGTGGTGTTCAGGTATAACTAGGGAAGGGAGCGGAATAGCAATATAAGTATATTAGATTTTTTGCTTTGTTTGTGGATGAGATGTGCGCGTTCTGCAACTACATTATGTAGCCACATTTACAAAATAATACCTATCAATATGACTATAGCACTTCCTGTCTTAAATATTAGCAGTTCAGATATTTGCCTGAGCATTAAAAACTAGTAGGGAACATCGACAAATATATTGACCGAAACAGCAAACAACTAGATAAAATTTTCAGTTGCTACATTATATTATCAAAAGCTCTACAAAATATAGATATAAAAATTGAATTTTTTACGGGGAATTCAGCTCGCAGGTTAAATACGAATTTATTATTCGATTTGGATCATTTATTTAGATCAAATTTAACATTGACGTGGTTTGGCAATTTTTTCCAACACCACATGGCAAAGGTCAATTGAATCTTTTTATGGTTGTGCAGAAGAAGTAACTTGGCATCTGTTGCAACGGGAAAAGCCGTGATGCCAATCCTTAACAGTTTTGTAGGCTCTTGGCAATGAAAGCAGTTTTACCACGCTTCCTTTTTTGTAGCCCTCTGAAAATATTACCCAAATATGTAGTGCTAAGACCTGAATTCAACCAGTTTAGTCTCAGACCATTGCTATGCCATACTTTAAAATGCTTGCTTTTGCAAACTGCTAAAAACCTGTTTTCGAGTTGAAAAGTCTTAACACATATTAGAGCAAGATGTAATCACCATTGGGTAAATTCAAGGTTTTCACAAGGTCAATATTCATATAATGATCTAGTAACGAACATAGGTGATTTATTATTGTTAAATACAATAATGTTATTGTCCTAAGTAATAATGAGTTAAAGTCAGCCCTAATAAAAATCTTAGGAATTTCTGGAAACGGGCAAGTCCTTCAAATGTTTTTATTATGAAACTCATGCCTTTTTAAAAGGAAAAAGCGTTTTTCAAGCAATTTTCTCCAAACTTATTATGAAATTTTGAAATCACAGATGTGGACACATCCATTGGTGAACATGCTCAAATGTGATGTTGAAAATTTGGATTATTGTGTATTGTTTTTCATTGAAACTTACGATTTTTTAAGCATTCAAATTCTTTCTTTACCTAATGTCCAGGTAATTAGGATTCGAAATCCCATGGAAGCAATAACTAGTCTTAACGGTTTCTTTTTTGTAAGTATACCACCCAAACCTATTTAGGCGTGACAAGTGTAATGCCAGAGGTTGCGGCTCTTCTCAGTGGGACGTGACAAAGCGCGATTTTGAAGCGAAAATTAAATAAGAGACAATGTTCTATTCTGTGATGGTTTTCACATTTTGGATATCATTCTTAGTTCTTAAGTTATTTTAAGTTGTGGGCCATCATAGTCTTTTAATCATTTGTGGTTCGATAAATTGGAATACATCAAAATTAAATCCACATTGATGTGTATTGGTTTTAATCGATGCTGTATAAATGTGTTGTTTTAGTGACGGTAATATGTTTTGATGTGACCACTGACGCACATTTTTTATAAGCATGGTGAAGCATGGTGACATAAACCATTATAAAATTGTTTACTCATTTATAGCTCATTTAAAGTTTAACCATTTTAGTATATTCTATATCAATTTAAAATGGAACTTCAAATTGAACTCATACATTATCAAAAATTTTTAATACGTAATAGCATAAAACACCTTTTTGTTGAATTCATAAGTGCTCGAGAGTGGTGATCAGAATGTTACATGTAAATAACCCATTTACCCAACCTTCCTTCTGTCACAGGGCTGTCCAGTGAGGTAGTGATCCGTTAAACCCATGGAGATCCCTATCAACCTAGTGTTGTGCGGTGGGTTGAAGATGAAATCTCCATGGGTTTCATTTGCATTCGTGGGGCTCTAAAGTCAATTATAGGTTGTTTTTTGTTGTTTTTCAAATCCAAAGAAGACGACTCAGCATCTTTTCTTTATTAGCGATCATGGCCAACGGTATACACTTCAGAAGTCAGAGTTTAATTTTGCTATTATTCTTGCTTCTCCATCTCAGAAATCCTTGGCCTGCATCAAACAGCCTTATTGAAAGATAAACGATTTGTCGAAGTTGTTCTTCAAAATTCTGACTTCCTAAATGAACGATCAGATTGGTTCTTCAACAGAATAAATGGTTAGAAATGATTTTGAGAGACACTTTGAAACTTAAGATGTTGTCAACTTTGCTATTCATTGGAAGACAGCGATCTTGAATAATATTTTCGTGATATTGTTTACTTTACTTATTATATTAGAAATATATTATTTCTTTAAATTATATATATATATATATATATGAAATTTAATAAATTTGTTGAAAGATAAGTAAGCATAAACATGTGCATGCATATGATCTTTCTCGTGGATATTTTGATGAGGTGGGGTGGGGATCAAAATTCGGCCATATGCACAAGCTTGCAGAAATGTATGGATTGGCAGGTTGTAAATTTTCTTATCATTTATTGCCGTAATCAAAAACTGTAAATGAGATTAATTTATAGCAATAAGTAATTCCTATAAAAATATTGCATAAACAAATAATATATAACAATAAGTAAATCAAGTTTTGTATAAACAACTTTCGGCGCCGCGATCTCGTACTTTGCGCACCCCAATGGTGCTTGTGAGATCTCTGTACACAAAAACAAGCAGTTGAGGTTAATTGTTGCCCCCATGAATTGTAGACATCCTGATTCCCTGAACATTAGGTATGCATTAAATGAAAGCACGTTCACCAATAGATGTATCAGTTACATCAAAAATTTGCAAATTTCTTAATTCGCTTGGAAAGCATGGAAAAATTGGATTGTTCTTTTAAACTGACGTATGGTAATTTACTTATCAATGTAAATTTACAATAATGTTCTTAAAACTTAGAATGCACTTTGAGGTTTCTGTCACAAATCAGATTGTTCTCAATACTATACTACACTTGTCTATTCGCCAAACTTTAGTATACTCAAAGGAAAAGACGTCCAATGTATTAAGCAAAAACACTGTAATGCTTAGGCTAGACACTGGTCATTTTAACTTAATAATCGAAAAAAAATGAATTTGAAGAACTGAACCGATTATTGATTCAATGATTGTCCATAAAGTATGAGTTTTGCACTATCTGTTTATACAACTTCGTATAGTAAAAATGTCAAAATAATAAGTCCTTGTTTTTGAAGTGTTCATGCTTTAACACTTTAATTAAATCGTGTTTGCATTGCACGCGAGCTTTGCGGCATTTCTTGAGTACGCTTGAGAATTACAATTGCGTGGAAACGCCCTAAAATTCATCGCAAATTCGAACAGATGCTGACGCATCGCTGTCTAACATGTCTAAGAAGTTTGCTGCGTGCAATATTTACCAACGACTACATGCCGCTTAAGCTAGCATTCAGTTGTTATGTAGAACCAGGAGCAGATACAGAAATATTTTTAGTGGGCAAGGTGAAATATAATGCTAACTGCATAATTGGGCACTAAAAATTTCTGCATGTAATTTTTAGTGCAATATTTTAATGTATTTTTCTTATTGTAGAGAGAGCTTCCCCCTCGCCCCTTTTGTGTCCACCTCTGTGTAGAACCATGGTCTAATATATTAATTTAGTAAGCCCTATTAACACCCAAATTAAGTTTGCAATCTCAAGGTCTTTCAAAGTTTGATTTGAAAATTTGAAGACTATTTAATTCAAACCAAGCTTTGATTTGAAATGAGAATTTGAAAATTTTGAATGTAGTATAAAGTTATTCTTAATTTGATTGTTTTCACAAGTACGCATCTCAAAATCGGATAGAGTATTGAATTGGATCAAGGTAAGTAAAGTTAATGTGATGCATTCCAATAAAAATTTATTTACTTCCAGAAATTATAATTTTTTATTGTTCACATTACTAAAAAATTATATAATTTGAAAATCAACTTTAAATTTGCTTTGAACATTTCAAATTTGAAATTACATTTAAAGTTTGCGAGTTTGGTTTAAGAGTTTGAAAATTCGCGTTTGATTTGAAACACCTGCGTAGAACTCGTTATCAGATATTATAATATCCTAAAATCTTACACTAACCCGAAAAATAAGTTATGAACATACGTAGATGGTTTATTGCTTATGTACAGTAGTATAGTAGGCCAATACAGAATCATTCAAAATAAAATCAACTATTCTCATGTTTAGCAAAAAATTATTGAAGTATAATCAAAAAGTTACATTCTTTGACATTTTTTCGATACCCAATATCACATAATATTGGTAAAAAAATTTGTTCGTTTAGTTTGTTAGGCCTTCCATTGATATCATCATCAAGTTATTAAGAAAATCAAAAAATAATTTACGTAGTTTGCTGCGTATACGATGCATTGCATTAAATGATATCTCAATAATTGCTGTGCTACAGATAACCCAGTTTTTTGTTGGGGGGTCACATATTGGTTTCTCATCAGAAGTTTTGCAGCTTTCTGGAATAAAGAAATGGAAACTAATAGCTTCGGCTTTAAGACTACCAAAATTGGCGAAAATTTTTGGAAAATTCGTGCTAAGCATTCGTTAGTTGTTTCGAAATTTCCAGCAGCAGCGTACATTTTATATCTTTGCTGGATGAGAAGCCAATGGTGATAATTCCAGAACTTCCTCTACGTACCGTTAAGAATGAATGGTCAACTAATTGCAAAATGTGGACATGTGGACAGAACACTATTGGTGATATGAAATGAACCCTCTCTTCTATGCTATAGTGGAACATATATCATATTCCTGACAAAATATTAAATTTCGTATGATGGATTTATCACCATTAGCTTCTCACGCAGCGATTTGATAACACAACCGCATAACGCAAGAAATTATTTACACTGTCGTCAAACTTTTGATCCAAAATATCAATAAATGTTTTGAATAACTTTCTAATGGTGGGCAATATATATCAATGATATCATCCTTCTATTTGAGATACTTCTGAGGCCTTTAAAAAATATTCGCATTCTCAACTCATTGGCATTCTGAATTGTAGCTAAACTTTTTCTTGGGAATCTTCCACCGAATGCCCCGGAGATGTCTCCTAGTCTACATTCAAGCAAATAGTTGATTCAAGCTATATGAAAATTTATGAAACGTCTAAAAATTTTTAAGTAGGTGGCTAAGCATTTCTTCAAAGTACAAAAATGTCAATTACGCTAAATTCGTTAAGTAAACAAACGGCACCGACATTGTGACTGACATTAAGGATACTTCAAGGTTACAATTTCAACCGCACATTACCCAAATATCCTATTTCCCTACCCACGCAACGTCTTTTCCAAACTAGGCCTACACCCACGGCTAAGGCTTTTGTTTTTTTTTGGTGTGAGAAAAACAAATCCAAGAAAATTCCTTGAATAAAATGAGTTTACATTTTGGGATAGGTTTTCATGTACTGAAAATTTACTATTGCCTCCGGCCTTACTTCAAAACCTTTTTAGTAATGTTCCCTATCTTGCAGTCAATGAAATGGCTGAGTCTTTTCAAAAATCATAACTAGGAGCCATAAAGGATTTTTTAAATTTTTTATTTATTTATGGAATGTCGTGAAATGTCCGCCCATTTTACATGTAATTCCTTTGATACACATAAGATCTAAAATATCAATGCTATTTTGATATCATTTCCCTCACCCTAAGTCAACTGGCGGCTTTTTGTTATTCGTATTTTGGCTATATTACTATACAGAGATTCAACTGCAGTGCGCTTTGTGCTGTATGAAAATGCTGTATAATTTACTTGTATTCAAATATTAGTGCATTTTTAAAGTTGAATGGCTTTGTAAGGCATAGTAACTGAAGTAGATTTATTGATAGAGCACTTAGTGAGCTGTAATGCCTTCACACTAACTGCTACTAATTTTAAGCGACAAGTAGTTTTTTGTAGTGTGCAGAAAACACCCCTCTTCACTCATTAGTCATGCTGTCTGTTTTTAGCTGCGGTTTCCTTTCCCACTCTTTCCAACGTATTAAGTCATTACGGCGCAGAATATACTATCTTCTGCCTGTGTGATGCTTTTTGATGTCTACTTTACCATTGTCTATGTATATAACCAATTAGAACATATCCTCATCAAAGTATACAATTCATCGATTATTCAACGTGCATCCATTCAACGTCTTTAAAATGTTTATTGCGACATACGGTAATAAATGAAATTAGGTTTTTTAGTCACAGTGCATTCATTATATGTTGAAGAAATTTGAATCCATAGATTATTTTTTAAAACACCAATATTAAATTCTTAAGCCTGAAAACAGGATTTATTCTGTGGTTTCAATGCACACCGCCAATGTAATTGTATATTATCTATGTGCAAGGCTGTACTCCTAAGTAATTAACAAGGAGGTCTTATCTTGAGTTTTGTATTTTTATGATTTATTTTGACCATAATTTATATTCCCAACAATTAAAATCCAAAACTCGAATACTAATATAAATTTAACAAGGGGGTACGCCGGAGCTCGGCTCGTTTAAAATTTGAGTAAGTTCGGCTTGGCTCGTCTCGGCTCGCCTCACCACATAAAATATTTCAGTGAGGCTAGTTTCAGCTCGATATTTTTTTTAAATATTGTGCTCTCAGAATTTTTTCCATTGCTCTTCCTATTATTTAATAAACTAACTAAAATACGATTAAAAGTAAGGAATATTGAATGAAAAAATAAGAAAAATCTGCATAAGCAAATTAACAAGCAGCACTATAAATTTGGTTTGCTTAAAAACGGCTCGTTTTGGACTCGTTGTATATCCAATACTCTGCTCAAGCTCGGCTCGGCTCGGCTCGTTAGAAGCTCGGCCTCGTCTGGTGTATTACATAATCTAACATATATTATTTTAAAACACAATTCTTTAAGATTTTTAATTATTGTTCCTGTAGCAATGCAGAGGCCACGTAGCAGCCTAGGCCTATAAAGAATCTTGAACTATACAATTTCCACTGTTGTAAGCAATATTTCCAAATTTTTAAGTTATAATTTCGAACAGTTTTTGTGTGATATTGATTTTTTCGGAAACCATCCTACATCCTTCGTAGTCACCAGAGCTATTTGATCTTTCACGCAATCAAATGCTTATCTTCTACTATCTCAACAGGCATTTACTCTCCCTATGCGGGAAATCGACAAGCAATTTCCGATTATTCAATCCCTTTCGTGATAAACTAGAGAATTCATTGAAATATAGATCGTGTTTAGCTTATCACACGAGACTTGATTCTGCTTAGTCTGTAAAAGGCCTTTCTGACCTTATTTATGGCATATATATATACCAGTTTTATATTTGGCCTATATTTTGTATGAGAGCTTCGATATTGAAAAAATCCTAAATGTTTGCTACTCTGGGGATAAGTTGCTCAAACGAATCGTAAATTTTAGACATATAGTCTAATTTCGAACATAGTGCTGACCATATCTATAAATCATGTAGTACTATAGAATCACATAAATACTTATATACACATGCCAATGCAAAAATCAAAAAAACATAAAATATATTTTGTAAATGCAGCCTGTAATTATCTATTGTTGGAAATTCACCGTGCAAGTAAAATAGTTATATTTTTGCATGAGGACCTTGTGCTATTCTAGTATATTTATGTCAACTACATACGCGGGATTTTCTGAAGGAAGGACACCTCAATCGTCCCTGAAATTTCAGTGAACTTGTGAAATTGCAATTTCACTTAAGAACTTCATAAACCCACTAAATTTGAGGGTTTTGGGGCTAGGATTAGGGTTAGGGTTTTTACCAGTAGTACATGAAACATCTAGGTATTTTAAAGTATTAATGAATGTAATTAACAATTTCACAAGTTTTCGAAATTCCTGATTTCACAATCTTGTTATTAAATATAAATTAGCTATTCAGTATAATAATGAAAACGAGGATAGCGACGTAACTAATGACTATATCACTTTTTAATGAATTTCGCTGACGATAAAATGCATCTATATTTAGAAATTCAATTTGTCAGCATTTACTTTTTTTAATGAATCACTGCTTCAAGTTGACAAAACTATTTTAAAAGATAATTTATCAAAAATCAATTACCTTGTTTATGACATATACTGTTAACCAATTAACAAAAATCATTTATTTTCAATTAATTCAATATTTTAAGATGCATCAGACGAATGAATAGACAATTTGCTGATGTTGACGTCCGTGTTTCATTATTTCAAGGACAGCATTTTTTATTTAATATTTCGTAAATTTTTATAATAATGGTTAGGACTGATAGCGAAATTATAGCTTTGATCTTTTATTGTCTAGAGAACTCGGGTAGTTCAAAACGGTAAAGTTAGGGTTTTTAATTTTTTTGGAATATAATTCAGATTCAATTACTGAATCTCATGTAATCATGTTAATTGTGAGATTTTCTAAAATATCAGTTCAAGATGATAATTATAACTATACATTAAAATTATAATTCTCCTATTAGCTTGTCTAAATTCATTTGGCCCAATGGGCCCCATTTGTCATTTAAAATTTAAGTAAGCCATATATTAGTGTATAATGTAGATTATGTACTGTTAAACCACAATATCATATACGCAACGTATGTACAGTATATATTGAATTTTTATTCAATCCATGAATTAACACTCTCAGTGCCCCAGAAATCTCAACATAAGTATCCAAGATACCTCGGAAGAACTTACTTTCTATGTTTCCCAAATTTTTCTGTAATTACTAAATGTAATAAAATTATTGCATCAAAAGATATGGAATGTGTTTTGTTAATGCTTCTAAATAATATTAACTCTCAACATTTTTAGGGTAATTTTGATAAAATTTGAAGCCAAATGGAGGTCAATTTTTTCATATTTTAACGTCAATGTGATAGAACAAAATAATTATGCATAATATATTTTGCAGTGTATTTATTATTTTCTTTTATTTTTGGTGATACTTAAATTTGATTGTAGACTAGAAATTTAGCAATAGCGTGTTTTCACCAGACTTGTCAACGAGTCGAGATTCTAACGATCCGAGCCGAGCTTGAGCACAGTATTGGATTTACAACGAGGCCAAAACGAGCCGTTTTTAAGCAAAGCAAATTTATAGTTCTGCTTGTTAATTTGATTATGCAGATATTTCTTACTTTTTCATTCGTTATGCCTTTCTTATAATATTATGTTAAAATGCTTGTTAAATAATAGGAAGAGCTATGTACAAAATTCTGAGAGCGCAATATTTTCAAAAAATTTATTAAGCCTCATTGAAGGGTTCTATGTGGCCTAGCCGAAAATACTCAAAGGTAAAACGACCCGAACCGAGCTTAAATATTTCTGTTTGTTGACAAGTCATCTGTATACACTAAAATAGTCTTAAATGATAAATTTGAGATCTCATATTGAAAGCTAATGTTGTATTCGATTTGAATTATTCTAAACTGCACACATTTGTTCGGGAAATGAAAGTTATTGTGTATTTTTAGATCCATTTTTCACAACTGCATTAAGTGTTTTAATGGTGGCATTGCTTGAGTTTCCCTGTGAAATAGCAACTTAAAATTGTCACGCATTGTCTAAGTATCGACCAAGCAATTAAGTGTTGAAATGGTCTCAATAACGAGCTTCTCTAACAACCTCTTGTTCTCACTGTTGTTTCAACTTCGAATGGGACAGTGCAAATTGAATTTGTTTTTTAGTTTTTAGTGTTCTGCATTTTTATAATTCACTTAAGTTAAGCAAATGAGTTTCCAGTTGACTGACAATTTTATTAGCTGCTTTCAACTTACCTAACTATCATTGGTGTTTTGAATATAAATTACTAGTAATGGCCTCCTTATATTTAAACCTTTTTAGATAAGCTGCAGAAATTTTTAATGGGGGAGACATCAAAATTGTGATCAAGTTTAGTGTGCAATTACTTGGAAGTTGCCTCTAAAAACTCTCAAAACATTCCAAAAATTGGTTTTTCGGGTGTAGTTTACCAGTTTAGTTCTTAATTTTTTAATTTTTCGTTAAATACTTTATTCTTAGCCCTATTCGACCTGGGTTTTCTTGGATTTCCTCCTAACGCTGAATTCGGTCATAATATTAAAACGAAACTTTGCCTAGATATTCTCCATATCAGTATTATTATTTTCTTTTATTTTTAAATTTATTGCCGCCACATTTTTGATGACATCATCAAATCTAAAAATTTGGGATTTTTTGTTTAAACAGTTCTTGACTTAGTTGTTTCATACTGACAATGATAATAAGTTTTTCTCACAAACTGGAAGACTATGCCCCAGTTTAAGAACAGTACCGGTACCATACATAAAATAAGTAGATATTTAGAAAATTTTTTTATTAGGGAGTTTGATTCCCTTAAAAGTTAGGAAATTTGACCAAGTCTCTTGAAGATAGCTCGACAACATTTTGAGTAATTGTCAAAGTTTAATAATGGAGAGAAAATCCTCTTTGTCACTCAAGTCTAATGGGGTTAAACGAAAACTAACAATGAGGAAAGTCTGAAATGGAGTAGACATTGCTCCACGCCCCTACATACAGCTCTGATAAGTTGTGTTCTTATAGGAGTTTGAGATTTCCCATCGATAGGACGCCCACCCTTATGATTGTGATGTTTAGGATAGAATAATTTTATACTAAATATTCATATTATTTTTTAATTTCTGAATTTGTTGTCCAATTATATTTCTCAAGTGTTGTATCAAATATTTATCTTTAATCAAATTATACAGTGATCCATCCAGACACTTCAAAAGGTTTGCCAAATCAATAATTAATTGAGCGCCCACGTTTGAGACTGTAGAGGGGGTGATTTATCCAAACCCCCCAGCGTATACACCTGTTAATATATTTGTGAAAATGGCCGTGAATGTATGTTTTCCACCCACAGCTTTTTCCTAAAAAATACTGAGGTTTGTTTCATAATTTAATAAATAATTTGCAAATTTTGTTTATAGGGTAAACGCATTGATAATTCACGACTATATTTCTATTATCTTTTTATTATATAATATACCATGGCCAACTTAATATATTAAGTTGGCCATGAATATACTAAGCAATAAACTATTTATATATATATATGTATATATATATATATA
>CABFPE010000310.1:418412-429723 GCA_900660155.1 Hofstenia miamia
TAAAAACATAAATATATTTTTGAAAAAATGTTATGATAGACACTATACTGACAAAGTTTCGATATTTTTGAAATGCGTCGCAAAGCTGATTTTAATTTATATACACGTATAATGAAGTCACCAAACCACCCTTTATATGAATGTTTCATGAAAAATAAAAGGCCTGCACATACTTCAAGATCTTTGAAGCTTTACCATCTACCGCTATGTAGGACAGAAACTTTCAAAAAGTGTTTTGTGAACAGAGTTCTGTCTACATTATAATAATATAGCAATCGTTGAAACTGGTAAAATCTCTACTACTCCTCACATTATTGTAGTCACTAAAAATGATTCTTAGTTTGGCATAACGCCTTGGATGTTGTTTTCATTTTATTACTAATTAACTTTTATTTATTATTTATTTTAGTTTTGTATTTTAGTTTTTGCTAACCTGTATTTGGTTTTAGCTTATATTAAATGTCTTAAATGTCTTAAAATAGTTCTGCTTGTTAATTTGATTATGGAGATTTTTCTTATTTTTTGCATTCAGTATGCCTTTCCTATAATCTTATTTAAGAAATGTTTATTAAATAATAGGAAGAGCTATGTAAAACATTCTTTGAGCACAATATTTTTAAAAAAATACTGAGCTAGAACGAGCCGAGCTTGGAAATGTCGGCTCGTTGACAAGTCTGGTTTGAAGTATTTTGAAAACCAGATTTAACAGAACTATTTGTTCCCTGTCAATTTGATACAAAAATTGTTAATGACCTTGATATCTATATCATGACATCTGCCCTTCTCTATGCATTAGCAAAAGTTTAACATGCAGGAATGTTTGATATGACGACATCAGGCCTTGAATATAGACGAAAATTTGCAATTATTGACTTAATTAAAAAATGCTTTTCGAGAAATTGGAGTGTTGGCAAAAATGCATTTAGATCGAAGTCTGCATAGTTGAAATATCATTGAGCAATTATTGGCTTTCATGAATATTCACAGATGTTGTACAGTAAATTAACTAAAACTGATTTATGAAATTTGATCATCGCTTTAATTAAATCGCCGCGCACTTTCGTTAAAGTATGACCATTCCATTTATTTACACACATTTTAGATACATAAAATTTAAAGAAAATTAATGACATTCTAATTAGCTTTCTGACAGCAATTTAAGCCACGGAAATCTGACTATTTCAATTAGACCCATATGAGTTGACTCTTCTAGGTTCAAGTCGAGTTTTAATCTTAACTCATCATTCGAATCGAGTTACAGTTTTATTTAGACTTAGTTTTGTCGGAAGGCTAACCTATATATAACTGCTAAATTTTTAACAACACTATATAAACTTTCGAAATTTGCATGTTAAACTAAATAAAAGATACCACGATTGATGGCCTGCTATTTGAGGTAAATAGTGAAAGGCCTATGAATTTTTCAATATTATATGCAAAAATTAATTCCATTCAAGTTAATATCGATTTGGTTTCGAATACTCGAAATGTCGTGTTGAATTTTGGAGCTTGAGTCGACTTCAAAAACTCGCAGCGCCTAAATTTACACAACTATTTGATTACCAATGGTTGTATTTTCATCCAACCTTGCACAACCATTATTTAAGGATATCAATTGTTCTTTCAAAACATAATATCACTTTGCATTCACCATTCGTTCAACCGGACCGGGCTTTCAAGCGAGAAGTGAACTTTAACGCCTTTATCATACACTTCCCCAAAAGTTTCAATTTACAAATGACACAACGTCATTGCTCAATCCAACAGATTCTATACCATTTGAGATTTGAGCCTATATGTATTCAAAGGCCGTTTTTAAAGAGATGGGTCTAGCCAATATCTGATTCAAAAAAACGAGCCGTGGGGTAAAATTTAATACTAAGCATTTATTCATCTTTATTATGAAACAATTTGAAAAAGTCTATAAAAAATTTTTATTGCATGATGTTCCATAGATCTATTGATGTTCTTGTGTGAATATCTTCATTTTCAGTGAATTCAAAATGATCATATCTTTTCCAATGTCAGGATTTGGGAATTCTGAGTTTGGTTTGAAGACGAATCACATCTAGTATTTGTTTAAACTGACATGCTGACTTTATATCTTCGGAATATATTGTTCAACTAAATTCATTAATAGCGCACAAAAGTGAGCTTGTGATTTTCTGGTGCCAATGTATTTTTATTAGTTTGTTTTATCCAAAAACGTGTAGAAACGTGTGAATAATTAATAAGCCAACTATATTGCGAATGCTTTTCATTTCATGCAAACTATAGTATGACGCATATAGATTTTTATTATATCACTATAGAGCTTATTAATAGGGTTCATGTATGCTTAGCGAAATTTTAATACAGGAGATAAATATTTGCGTAGATGGACAGTGATTGGCGTGATTTAGACTTTTCTATACCAGCCCTGCCTGCCTAACTTTTTTCGAATCTAATCATGCTTTTTTGGCCAGTAAATATAAATTTTCTGTTTAAGATTTCCTCTGATTCGACATTTGATCAACTTTTATACTCTTCGCAGCAGTTTTTATTTCAATGAGTAATCACGGCAAACTTCGAAATGTTAGCTCAACTAACTATTAAATTTTGAAAGATGAGCATTTTAAAATATTTAAATTGTTTTTATTAAGGCAACCTTTCCCTGGTTGTCACTGTAATTCATTTGTCTTCCACGACACATGACTAGCCTAACCTGTAATGTAAAGTCCACAGTAAAATACACTGCTAGATTTAATATTAACATAGTGCCTCTTACATGTGTGCTTGCGGCACTGGGACTTGTTTTCTGCAATTTTTCTTCCAATAGGATTAAAGTGAGAACCGTTATTTAATGATGCAATATAGTATGCAACAATAAATTTAATTAATATATATTATAGTAAGATTTTAAAACTAGGTATTTCTTGAAATCCCTATATTTTAGTGGATTTGTGAAATTGCTATTTCACTTACCTAAGGTCATTAAGAATCTAAATTCTCTAGATATTTCATGTAACCTTAACCCCAACCCCCCTTTAGTGGATTTATGCAATCCTATTGTGAAATTCACTGTTATCTTAGGGACTTCGCGAAATTCCCAATTTCACAATCTTGCTGTAACGTATATCTACCACTACTGCCATAATACTAGGGTTCGCAATTAGTTTACTAGGAAGCTTGCATAGAACCATACACAATTTCTAATAATAAACTGGTATGTTAGTTTAGGACCACTCTGTATTATTAATGTAATGCATGCTAGTCAGTGATTCATTTGGAAGTAGAATTAGACTATTAGTTGGGTATGTCAGCTATTATCCAAATAAGATATTACCTTAATAACCAAAGTCGGACCTTTTTAATGAGGCCTTTTCCTCACCAAAGTGAGGTCAGCAATAGATGTCATACCAAATTAGCATCGGAATGAGATTTTTAGAGAATAATGTTTCAATTAACCTTGATACTTATTTTCATATTCCCAAAAAGTTCAAAATAATTTACTATATTTTCAGAAATTGCGAAGTTGTATTTAAATACAATCCAACTAATTAATTCCATTGTAAAATTATTTCCTGCAAAATTTAAAATTAGTTCATGGATTTGAATTTGTTGAGTTGAATTTCCCTCCATTTTATATTTTTATCTTTATTGTATACAATAACCATTTTCAGTAAAATAGAATTCTACGTAGAAATTTTGATACAGAATTTATTAGTGATTTTTGTTAGTCTTAAAGATGAGTATACCTTTGAAGTTTTCTTTATATTTATATAGACTTTGACTTTTAAATTTACAGTGAGCTTCCACTTTTTCTTGTTTTATTTTTGTATACCTAGACCTAGGAGTTTTTTTCAGAGTTTTTTAGTGCATGCTGATCAATTGAAGGAATTGCCAGAGTTCACTATATACAAACGTGTAGGTTTAAATTAAGGTTCCATACAACGGTTGTTAAAATACGTGTTTCAAAAATAAGTGCAATAAGTTTATTTTTGGACTATACTAATAGTTTACCAACTGCTGTTATACTTTCCTATTCTTTTAGTCAAGCACTAGATTGTATTCCCAAATTTTGGCTTCTGTTTTCAGCATGCTTCTTTTGAAGCTAATTATGAAACAATAGTTATTTTAAATTTTAAAGAAACGAATGCTTAATAACTATTACTTCAAAATTTAAATTCAAGTGATTCAAATAGTGAAGTAAACCAATTGCAATTGTATTAATATATTTCAGGTCATGTTTCTTTTGAAAATTTCCCTACAGATATTGTATTACAAAAGCTAAACCGGTCCCTTGTCATTAATTTAACGAAATTGGGACAGGCAAAGTTCCTCATCACTCTACGCTTTCGGATTTTTTATTTTTTCATAAAAAGTAGATTTATGATACAATTGTACATGCATATGTTTAATCTTATTTAGAAGTTAAGTTAGCGACATTTGAATTAAATCACAAATCCCAAATCCCAAATTACTGTTAACATGACATACATATTCCAAACAAAACTAAACCAACTATCAAAGTGTAGTTTGCTAAATGCAAAATTGTTCAGTAATTATTGAAGAATAAGTGATTATGCTTGTAAAATGGAATATGCACTTATTTATGCTTTAATTTTAACCAAGAATTGTAGTACGCTTAGTTTTTTTAACTCTCCTGGTTCCATAGGAACTGGGACTAACATAGTAACTAAAGAAACTGAGACCACGGAATTATGAGTTTTATTAAAAATCTTTGCCAATTTTATCCAAATTGAAGCTACGCTAAAGAGCCATGGGAATTGTGATGGGATAAAACGACTAAATGGGACGGGAACTAGGTAGTGGTGCACGCAAGGGGGCATGGTGGAATGTCCCCCGGGAGGTTTTTAAAATTAATTTTGTTTTGTTAAATTAAAAAATTGTCTGTAAAAAATTTTAAAAAATAATTCTGTGAATTGCATTTTGGGCCTATTTTTCAATATTTTCATAGAGCTTGATCACGACTAACATGTTCTCTTCCCCATTTCAGGAAATCCTGGTTTATGCAGAACTCTACTCTTAATCTAACATTTTTGTTCTTTAGTTTCAATAGATTGTAAAGCTCAAGAGTTCTGATTACTGTACTTCTGTTTTGAACGAAGTTGAATATTACATATAATTATAATTTTAATTTATAAGTGATATAATGAATTTTTAGATGTTGCTATTTATGTTCAGTTGCAATTTTCACCTGCTGGGTAAACAAATTTCTCAAATTGTTCGCACTGCCTACTTATCAATAAGAAACCTCAGGGTGTCCATGATCTCCAACCGCCATACCACCAAAGATTTAACAACAAGAACTTGATTAGTTTTAATCAGTTTTACATATATGTTTTGAATCGATTGCATGTTTTGTACATTTTAATATTTTTGTAAAATTTTTAACCATAAATATTCAATTTCTCAACGTGTTAGTGTCTTTTTAGTCATTTCAGAATATCGAGAGGGAGAAGAATCGACTATATATATATATATATATATACACAAGGCAAAACTCTGCTTCCTGTACGTATATCTCAATAGATATACTAACTTCCCCAAGAGCATATGTTAGGGTTTTGCGATTTATGTTTTATATATACCTGTGATAGTGGTACTCATAATCGCCCTACCAGTGGGTGAAAACCGCACAGCCCTTGTCGAGAGGTCTCCTTTAGGGGAGAGGTACCGCTCCTTTGGTATGCCCTTGTATGTAGAATATTCCTGATTTTAGTAAAATTCATCGTCACCTTCTCGTTCGATTTCCCTTTGAAACAAAGATTCATTGAAATATTGATGTTAGAAGTTAATTGGAGAAATTCCTTGAATTCTTTGGAAAGTATTTTTCCAGGTAATGTTCCTTACAGTCATAAAGAAATAGAATTGTTCGGGTGACAGAGACCATTACAAAATAATGATGGTAATTCTTTAGTTAATGGCTTCGCAAGTTAAACTGTCTTCATTTTGTTGGGTAATCCAGTGTTCAGTATTTGAAATCTTAAAAAATTTACCCACTTTTCTCAGTTTGTGCATACTGCTATATAATGAAATAGTAAAGTAGATGTATATATAACATGCGCAATTTAAATATTCCTGAAAATGAAATATCTCTGNNTTTCTCAGTTAGTGCATACTGCTATTTAATGAAATAGTAAAGTAGATGTATATATAACATGCGCAATTTAAATAATCCTGAAAATGAAATATCTCTGGAATTTATTGATCCAGCTTATAGAAATTTGTGAATAGTGTAACCTGCTGTTTGCTATTGCTAAAAATTAAAAAATAATGTTTATATTTGCGTGTCGAAAACGTGTGTGTTGAAACTTTGAAATATGCAGGAGGTTGTAATGCTTAACGAATTAAGACAATGTTAACAAGTTGCAACCAATAAAGAGTTATATAAATTTTTATATTACAATCTTAAAATGTTTAAAAATTGTTCTATCATAGGTTTTCATTTTTACTGAATATTGTTCATTTAACTAACTAAAAGGGATTTATCGCTTTCCTAAAATTGCCAACATCAATGTCTTTAATTTCCCGCAAAATCCTATCAAATATAAAACACTTTTAATAGATTTCATAAAATTGGGAGTCCCGCAAGAAAAATCTGTATATAATTCTATTTTTAAGTTAACGTATGTAATCAGCATGGTTCGTTCATCTCTATCCTACAGTAGGTGCGAGTATAGGTTAAGATTTTGAGGGGCTAACATGAAATTGATATAGTGACAGTAAACTGTTACATTTAATGGGCTCGTTCATTTGTTTGAGAAGGCATTATCAAATATTTATTTTGAAAGGGAGGAGAGGGCGGCTTAGCTCACCCTGTTAAGTTCGATTGGGATCCCAGCTTGACTTGTTAAAATTATATTTGAGTTTATTTGGTGAGTCATTAAGTTTCGTCAAAATGTAACATATTCAAACTTAGAGGCCCCTCGTTAATTATTTGGGAGTACAGCTTTGGACTTGCTACGGCATAGTCCTACATAATATATACCATTTTAATTATTTTTGCGNGTTCATCTCTATCCTACAGTAGGTGCGAGTATAGGTTAAGATTTTGAGGGGCTAACATGAAATTGATATAGTGACAGTAAACTGTTACATTTAATGGGCTCGTTCATTTGTTTGAGAAGGCTTTATCAAATATTTACTTTGAAAGGGAGGAGAGGGCGGCTTAGCTCACCCTGTTAAGTTCGATTGGGATCCCAGCCCGACTTGTTAAAATTATGTTAAGGTGTGGGGTGTTTGAGTTTATTTGGTGAGTCATTAAGTTTCGTCAAAATGTAACATATTCAAACTTAGAGCCCCCTCGTTAATTATTTGGGAGTACAGCTTTGGACTTGCCACCTCATAGTCATAGTCCTACATAATATATACCATGTTAATTATTTTTGCGAAAATACGCAGCGGATATTTATCAAATTTTAATAAAATTCTATCACACCTTGTTATACTGTTGTTGTTAAATAGTCAATGCAATTAAGATTTCAGCCATCCTCCACCAAGGACTTCCAGAGGTGTAACCGGACCGGGCTTGGGTGGAAAAACTAAGAATGAAACGAGCCAGGGTATAAAATTTCGGCACAAAGGTCTATAATTGTTCAAAATTTTATTAATAAATATATATTCCCTACATTACAATATAATAACTAATAGTCAATTAACTTATTATACATCAAAGAGTAAAACTACAAGAACTGCAATTCTCAAAAAATTGCCAGAATAGTAGCAAGCGCCAATCAATTTCATTTATTTACAAAAATCTTATGATTTTGGATAGGCCGGGCATGAGGCTGAATTTTACCGATTGCAACGGGCCGGGCTTGAAATCACGGCCCGGTTACAACTGCTTCCTGCACATTTTATCTTATCAAGGAGCTCGCAAAAACAGTGAATTTAGACATTAATGATAATCAACCCAGAGACATCTGGATTTTTGGCTAATTTGATGAAACAATGGTTTCGAGAAATTAGGCTCCATAGTTTCTTAGGAATGTTTTAATTGACCTATCAAATTCAAATTGCTAGTCAGCTCCAACAGCGAGTAATTGAGCTAATCAGCCTTTGCCAAAATCTATAATGTCCTAGGTACTTATTACACATGAAGAAATCACGTTTATTCTAGCAATCGATTCGATAACAGCATTTACACGATTGTTAGCATTTTACAAGTAGCTATTACTAAATAAATCGCTCGAACAAACATCTCAAATTGTTTGAATTTAGGCGCGAATTTCAATGATTTATATGTGGGCTTGTTTTAGTTGAGGTTAACATTTCGATTGTGTTAAAATGAGAATGGAACATCTGATAAGTTAATAATTGTGTATTAATTGGATATCAGTATACAAATGTAACAGCCGGAAAGCAAGCAGAATTAACATTTGTTCTACATATTTACCAACAATAGGACACATGTACGTTTTTAGGTACTAAACTTAGCTGTTGAGCATGATTTTTAGTGATTTAAACATGTGCATTCATTCGTTTTATTCATAGCTAGAATTCCAACATGCTGCTTGTAGCAAAATGCTAAATTTAAAATTTGATTGACTACTTCGTTAATTTTCTATAAATTTGAAATAATCTAAAAATAACTTTCCGGCTAAGTTCACAAATCCTTCACTGTAGTTCACAAATATGTTGAGTTATACCACACGCACGTTGAGAGTGAAAGAAATAAAGGAGAATTTGACATTTAAAAATGTTACTACTTTCCTTTTCTTAAACGTAAATCGACTTTTAATGATAGCAAGCGTAAAAATAGTGTTAGATGTAATTTTAAAACAAAAACAACAAATAACTAAATAAACGTATATTTTCTATAAAACAATGTAAATTATAAAATTGGAAACGCAGTGGCACATTAATAAAATTGAACAACGGCATTTATAATACAACAGGAAATAGAACGAAATAATATACAAAGAATTCGAAATTGAAAATTAAAATAAAGCTCTGAAATACGCAATTGACAACTTACTAATAAACGCGTTTGAATATCAAAGAACCATTAAAATTAAGTTTTGTCCTGCAAAATGCTCGTTGAATGGGGCAAACAACGGCAAGGCATTGAGAATGTAAATTAAATTAAAGAGAGTATACAGTTTGATGACTGAGCAAGGTGGACGGAAGAATTCTTTTTGTAGAACGCACTGATTTCTGGCTTTTTGGGAGTTCCCCTGAGCCACGAGGGCAGTACTTGATGGTATGAGCACGATCTCCACTTACTCCACAGATAGGGCACGTGTAAGCGCGTAGTATTGGACATAAAGTACGACCGTCGTCGTCTTTTAAAATATGTGACGCATAGACTGCTTCGACTTCGCCATTATTTTTACAGAACACACACAGACGTTTTGCGTTTAGCTTCCGAGCTAACTGTACACTTGGGGGTACTCTTGTGTTCACAGATGGATATTGATGTAATGACACAGGAACACCTTCGCTACTGGAACTGCTGTCGTTGCTAGAACCCCAGCTCTCAACTCGAGATAATGGAGAATGTTCCAAAGGTGGGCTTGGATTAGGACTAAATAGACGATCCAATTCATTGCACAAATCGCTTCCAGGTAAGCGCACTCTTTCAAATGGATCATTGTCTGATTTCTCTTCGAGTTTCATGTTGTTCATCAACGTTGACAATCCAAAATAGCTAGGTTGTTCCGCTTGACACATCTGAAGAAACGGCATCATTTGCAAGTGCACAGAATTCGGATTTAAAGATTTAAGATTAATTTGTCCAATATTATCGTGGTACATAGCAATATGCACGATGCGAGAAAAATGTAAACGTGCCTATTATCCCGCGCTAGATTTTAGTAATTGATTAGATTTGTAATTTTGTGTAGTAATATTGGCGCTAAGGGGCCGCACTATCCTTAACCAATCATTTTTACTCACATTTTTGTGCTGTGTATTTGCCGTTGAGTGTCGCCACATAGTACAATATTTAATGATAGTTGATAACATGTTTTCCTATTTGACAAGTTGTATAAATAAAGTAAAATACAACTTCAAGATAAAACAGAAGTGATAAATTATCACCTGTAACTTGTTTCCAAATATTTTCAAATAGTGATACAAAATACAATTGTAGCAATTCTAACTATTCAAACGAGTGCTAATAATATTTTTGATTTTATTTTTATCTACTTGTTTAATACTATGTGAACAAACTTTAATCTTTGTTAAGCTAATTTCGTTTTTAACCATCGCTGAATAATGTTTGATGAGAAAACATTATAGATAGAAATTCTCAATAGCGTTGCTTTCTACGTTATATAGAAAGCAATAATCTAGGTCTATATTGCCTTTTAGATAGAATTAGTTTAAATTTTTATTGCTATACGATTTAAAAATTTTTTAGTTTAATTTTGTCATAGAAAATCACAATGCAGTACTTCTGCACTCGTTGCTGGAATGTGTAATCGAATAAAATGTTCTTAAAAATACGAAGTATACCCTGCGAGAAATGATGATTACAGCAGTGTTTCATTAATTTTAAACTGTTTAGACAATTTTTAAAATTTTTCATGGTTTCTAAAGAAAAGCTTTGGTACCTTTGCGTTATCTCTTCCCCCACTCACATAATTGCAAACGTATGTTAGTTTATAAATACATGTAATTATGTTCCTAACCCCAACCTGTCCACTAACGCAAACCATAAGTCTAAACAACCCTAACTNTAGTTTAAATTTTTATTGCTATACGATTTAAAAATTTTTTAGTTTAATTTTGTCATAGAAAATCACAATGCAGTACTTCTGCACTCGTTGCTGGAATGTGTAATCGAATAAAATGTTCTTAAAAATACGGAGTATACCCTGCGAGAAATGATGATTACAGTAGTGTTTCATTAATTTTAAACTGTTTAGACAATTTTTAGAATTTTTCATGGTTTCTAAAGAAAAGCTTTGGTACCTTTGCGTTATCTCTTCCTCCACTCACATAATTGCAAACGTATGTTAGTTTATAAATACAATACATGTAATTATGTTCCTAACCCAACATGTCCACTAACGCAAACTTAAGTCTAAACAACCCTAACTTTAAACTAAATTCTACCCTAACCCTAATCTTACCCCACACCATAAACCTAAAATTATACTATGCTCTTCATCATGATAGAACCGACTTAATGAAAACATTAGTTTGCAATTTGTAAACAAGGCAAAAGCTTTTTACGATGACGCAAAAGTACCAAAATTTAAACTATTCTAACTTCAGAAAATATTAAAGTTATCCACATCTCAATGGGTTTGGCTATTCTATTTACATGAAGCTAAGCAGTTTAGTTATTGTTCTCATG
>CABFPE010000310.1:429735-441673 GCA_900660155.1 Hofstenia miamia
CTATTATCATAAGCAATGCTCAGATAATGAAGGTTAAAAAAAACTACCCTAAACTATTTTGATTTCTGCCCCTGAAATACATGCCTGCACGAGTTCGGGAAGAAAAACCAAAAATTCTTGGTTTCATGTAGAAATAGGGTTAAAAGTATTGGTTTAGCAATTGTAGAAACATTGTAGAAATATTAAAAAAATGAATGAATTTTAAGCAATCAAATTTATGCTGTACTTATTTTGAATTAACCTTAAGCAGCCTGTGGATTTTTAAAAAATTTTCATGATCAAATTAGGAATTTTAAACGCTTATAGCTCAAAAACTATTAATGGTGTGCTCAATTTGAAAGCACCACATGATAGAGAAGAGTTTTTTCTTTCTTTTTCGGCCTAAATCACCGCGCTGGCCTTGTCCCATCTAGGCGTGCCGTTGCACCTTTTAAATAACTATTTTTAAAATTCTTACTCTTCGGCCCCGCGACCTCTGACTTTGTGCACGGCACGCCTCAATGGGTTTGGAATATCTTTGCACATATTAAGAAACAATCAAAGTTCTTTGTTCCCTCCAGGGGCTCAACTTTCTAATTACATTAAAACTAGGTATAGAGAGAATTTAAATCTTTTTCAAAAATTGGAAAATTTCTAAGAAAGCTTATTAATCTATTCAACATTTTCTGTCATAGCAGTAAGCATTAATAGAAATTTTCAACATTGTATTAATTTATGTTTACCAATAGACCTACCAATGCCCCAAGATCTTCAAATTTGCAAATAGGCTTGGAGAAAATTCTTTGTAAATGTGGAAAAACGGTTTGCCCTTTAAAACGGACGTTAGGCTGTTTAAGGTTAATGACTAAATTTATGCAATGCGATGAACAGTAAACATATGTGACTTTAGGCAATTAATTGCACTCTAACTACTTTTGCAGCCATCGTTTAGCAACCAGCATATCCTTAGCCATTAGAATTAAGGTTTAACCCAACGCTTCTAAAATGTTCAATATGTTGTTGACTATGCTTTCATCAACCACAACAGTTAATGACACCATACCAATACATTTTGCATACATATCATTTTTTATATTGTGAACAAAGAGTGATAATTGCTCAGTCCCACTAATAGGGGTGGGTTTNATGTGACTTTAGGCAATTAATTGCACTCTAACTACTTTTGCGGCCATCGTTTAGCAACCATCATGTCCTTGGCCATTATAATTAAGGTTTGACCCAACGCTTCTAAAATGTTCAATATGTTGTTGACTATGATTTCATCAACCACAACAGTTAATGACACCAAACCAATACATTTTGCATATATATCATTTTTTATATTGTGAACAGAGAGTGATAATTGTTCAGTCCCACTAATAGGGGTGGGCTTCAGGACTGGGTAAATCAGGTTAAACGCCAAAAAATAATAAATCAGGACGACGTTTTTCAACCAACAGGTTAAACAGTATAAAAACAGGACAAAATATTATGTTGTTGCCAATTTTGGAAAAATATATTACCAACTGGACATAATAACCAGTCACTTCCTACTGATGAATAGCGATTGGATTAATATGCAGTAATAACTTCAAACACATTTCAAATATAAACCTGAAATATGAAAAACTAAAAAGGACTAAATATTAGTATTGAAGCAATGAAATATGATAATAGGACATACAAAAATTTTGAAAATATAGATAAATTCAATTTTAAATTCGAAGAAAATAGAAATTTTTCATCCCAACAGCCCAGTAATCGAAAGGAGCAGTTTCATTTCAACTGAATTTCTTATTATGAGCTCAAAATGTTGTAAATAGGCTAGATAATAATAAATCTTGTGGATCCAGTAACCTACCGTATTGGATTTGTAAAAAATATTTTTACATTTTTGGTGAATACCTGCTTGTAGCATTTAATCAAAGTATCACAAATAATGATTTTCTTATTCATTTAAAACATTCTGATATTTCACCGTTATTTAAAAAAGGAGATCCGCTAAATAGCATGAACTATTGACCAATTCATAACACATCTTTTTTCAAGTTTATTAATGACAATCAAATTTTATTAAGTAATGAATTTGGATTTCCACCTAAATTCAGCCCATCTGATGCTATTTTATCAATCACAGAAAAAAATTAAATTTAAATCAATTTATCATTTTTTCATATACCTACTTGTTTGTATTGTTTAGAGAATTTAAATTTTCGTAATTTTTGCCTATTAAGTTTTATGTTTATGAAAAATAATGATACCTCAAATTTGCTCTTATAAATACTATATGACCTACAGAAATTTACGATATTGACTAAACAACAAGTGATACATTATCTACCCTAGTTTTAAAACCTTTTGAGATGGATTCGTTGCTTCGATGACCTTGGTTTTCTCTAGACTCTGCTATTGAAAATGGACTCGGGTACGATGCAGTGCGGGTACTGAATTTCAAATGCCGCGCGGGTTGTGGTGCGGGTGGAAATTTTTATTTTGTTACATGTGTAATACTAAACAAGTACAATATTAATTATACTACGAAATCTATATAATATAATATATTCGGCATCATTCACTCAATTAAGCAAAATTAATAGAAAGTCAATTAGGTGATTGACATTTTTTGGCTTAATCAACAGGCGACTATGGGTGAATTTTTCTAATTGACACGCGGGTGGTGCGGTGTGGTTGCGGGCCCACTCACTGCGGGTGCGGTGAATTGCAGTTAGAAAAAATTACACCCGCATCCATTATGTTCATAATTTCAATAATGACATGGAATACAAAGCTTCCATGAAACATAAAAATCGAGAAAATGTGAAGGGTAGTCATAACTTAGAAATTTCTCTTATCTTTCCTGTTTCTTAAACCTCATAGGTTGCGTTATTGCTTACACTGTGGAGTTTATTCACACAAAAATACTTCGATGAAAACAACTTTTGCCCACTATCTTAATAATGACTGCTTTCACCCTTGGGTAAAGTATTGCAATTAGAATAATAATTGATCTATTTCTCTACAATCTCTAATTAACTTTGCTATAAATTGAATGATTTTTGAGTGTGTATTCTTGGTTGGGAATTTTTATGGAACTAACTAATATCAAAAGCTGTGCTTATCATAAAGAAAATTTTACCTGCTTAATTTACACTGAAAAATACAAGAAACTCCATAAAAATAATAAATTTTAAACGATTGTAATTTTCGGTTCATAACTCATTCCAATGCAAATCGCAGTTGAGAAATTTGACACTTTTAACTGAGGAAATAATTACCGGTAGATGTTTGAGGTTAGCGGGAAAAAATTCCAAAATAACTGTCATCGTATAAGAAAGCCAAATACAACCAAGCATTAAACTGATAGAACAATCTGTAATGTAAATTGTAAAAATAAGCTTATAGTAGAGCTCTATGCGTTGAAAAAATTTACACTACACCTCAATGCAACCACAAAGGCTTCACCCCAATGGAACAGCAGATATTTTTACCACTATCGTACCACACATTCTAATATAAATATAAACCCGAACATCTCCGCAAATCTTTCTTAATATATAACGAAAAAAGTGAATATATTATCCTCTGAAAGCTTGCTTACATATGGCGAACTCATGCAATTCCTAGAAACAAGAACTTTCAATTTCATGTCTTTGAATATAAAATTTCAATGTATGTGGGATTTAAATGTTCTACGTGTAAAGCAAAATATTACAGTGAAAAAAATAAGGTTGATAATCAAAACATAATCTTAGAACAAAGAAATGTATAAATACCAAATCTCTAGAATATTGTGAGCTCTGCACAAGAAGCAAACAGTCAGCTTAGTTTCCAATGTGTAAAAAATTGAAATTTGTCAACATGGATTAAACCGCAACAGCATACGAATCAGTATATCATTTTTTTCTTTGGATTTTAACAGATGAGAAATTAGTCCAGGAATGGTTAGTTAACTTTTTCAAATGATAATTTCATGCATGCTAGAGGTGTACGGAACCGGTAACTGGTTCTGGTCCAACAGGGGCTTGGTACCAGATACCGGGACCAAAAATAACACTTCGGAATCACATGCGGACAGAACTGGGAGCAATTTTTTCTATTTGCTTGCAAATTTGTTATATTTTGTATTATTATAGGTTGCATTGTTGTTTTCATTGTTTTTTTGTTTTGTTATAATTTGTTTTACTTCCAAGAAATATGAGTAATTTACTTCTGTGGGTAACGGCCGGATACGGGTAAGACTTTTATGGTTACAGCCGGATGCGGGTAAAGCTTTTGAGGGTACGGTCGAATACTGGTACAAAACATAGAAAGGTGGCACGGTAAGCGGGCTTGAAAAGTCTTGCGCAGTCCCGTACACCTCTAATACAGACACATTCCTTGTTCTGAACAGCCACAGTTCATTCTTTGAATTCGTAATGTAAATTAACTACCCTCGCATAAACCTGCTAAGCATAGATGTTGTTTTACAAAACAGGTCCAAAAAACTCATTTGCATGTACTGAATTAGCGATTGGTTATAAAGTAAGTGGATCTGTAACAAGTTCTGGTGGAACAGCATTTACGCCTTTCTTATGCATTTTTGTTGACGCCTTATAATCGAGGCTAAAAACCTGCTTTTATATTCTATAAATTGGAATTTAGGGATGCTTCTAAAGTTAAATGAATGTTATTTAGTTCAGTTAATTCTGGTCTCGTACTGGGGTAAAATATGATAAAATTACGCATTATTAATCAAATTAAATACTGAATGTCGATATTGTAAATATTAGATAATATAATACAATATATCATAGTAATATAATATAATATAATAATATAATAAATTATTATGCATTATAACCGTGTTTTGTTTTTTGAACTCGTTCGCTGTATTTAGGCCTCGCAAGATCCAAATTAATATTCCCAGTATGGAAGCAAGGAAACTTATAGAATATAATTACCAAGCCAACAAAAAAAAAGTGCTGCTTAACAATAATGCGTAGGCCTACATGTAGTTGTCACCATACAGGTCTCTAATTAGTACTTTCACCATTAACCAAAAATTTAATCAATTTCATTTTTCAGACGCTTTGGAAAATCCGAATATATTTGAACAAATTAAATTTATTTGAAACCTTAAGCCAGGTAACATAAATTTAACAAAGATGTGGGCTATGGGCCCAGTGGCGTACGCAACGGGAATCATGATGGAAGTCCCTCGTCAGGATTTCAAAATTGATTTTTATTGCTTTTAAAAAAATTAATAACTAAGGAGTTGAAACCCATTTTTAGAATTTATTTTTTCAATATCTTTCAAAATTGCGCGTAGCTTCGCCCCGCTTTTGGTTACCAATTTTGTAAAGCCTGAGATTTCACCAGACAAAAAAATCCTGTCCCTGGCTAGGCTCCATCGAATTTAACAAGGCGGTGTTAGCCTTCCAGACCCCATTTTTACTGCACTTCCAGATGTTTCTATGTCCAAGGATAACCAGATTTCCTAATAAGTTTGAAGAAAATTGTTTGAAAATGTGGAATTAAGCAAATTTATTATTATTATGGGTTCACGAGGTAGTTTGGGGTTAAAAAAGAAATGTAGAGAAAGTTAGGAATAAAATATTATAGTAAGTATCATTAATTTTCACTTAGACAAATCAAAATGCAGAATAAAGTAAATTTTTATAATAACGAAAACATGGTAAGCTTCTATAATTGTAAAAATATACTCAGTATTTCTGTGAAAAAAAAACAGAATTAATGTTTAGAAACAACTGCAATTCAGAAGTTTTGAAAAAGTTTTATATGTTGGAATTAATGAGGAAAATTAAAACTGTGGTTATCTTATGCGTTTATTTAAAGGTATTAATTTGTTTTTCATTAAAAAACAGCGAGTCATCACCCCTCCCTTGAAATTATATTCTTCTAATATGGTCTTTATTCTTAAGACTTGCCAACGTGACTTTAATGATACTAAGCGGTTGTCCCCATTTTCAAACAAATCTCTTCAAACTACAAGTAGTTATCAGTGAAAATTTCTATTTTTTAAATAGTTTCAAGTTTGTCTCATACCCAGTGTTTCCGATAATAACATTGCTTCAAGTGGTAGCAAACAATTGACTACAGTATTTCATTGTGCACAGTCAAAGGTCCTCTTGCCCCGAAAAAGGTTTACAAACGCACATTCTTTAAGCGAAATTGTAAAGAAAGAGGAGATACTACTCTGTCCTGTGATGTTTTCTGAATTTATCTTTACTAGTTCGTGAGTTATGCGAATGGCTAATTTATTTTGAAGAAACCACAACAGATTATAAGAAATTCATGGGAAGTTTGGAGTTGAAGACACTAACTTTTGATGTAGTAAAGGCCTAAGCCATTGCAAATAAATATTGTTTGAATTTGATGTATATATATATATATATATATCACTATATAGCTATATAACTATATAATATAAGGAAAGGCGGAAATCATTTGAAAAATGCTATATGGTTTTGTGACTACGTATTGCAAAATTCTATGAGCAGGATATACTGAACTTTATTGAAGCGAAGAATTGTACCTTAACTTAGTTGCCTCCCACCACCGCCCCCCTCTTATCTGTCATTTTGTGAATACTGAGGTACTTATAATTTTAGACAGTCCTTGAGAAAAGTAATAAATATTTGGGTAGTGTTACATCAACCAAATTTTTATTTTTCATGCCCTCTAATATCTGTCAACATTTTAACAAAGCTTGAACTTCCACTACACCGCAAAATGTAAATGCAGAGTGCTTACAAAAGTTTGTTATTTAATTTTTAATTAAACACCCACGATATGTCTTATGAAAAGCCTTGATCTTGTGTTCTTTGCATTAAATTAACTCAACAAAATGTTATAGTCAGAAAATTGTTTCATGTTTTTTTTCTAAATTCCGTTGGGTTTATACAAATTTAAAGCTATGTAAGATATGGAAGGCAAACCCCTTAGATTTTTGTTATGTGCCTTTCTTATACACAAACTGTCGAAGCCTTTCATCACTTTAAATAATAACACATAAACCAGTACTCCCAGTGTTTAATAATTAAGAATGGCCTAAGTTAGTAACACATTGCATACTTTGCTCAATCACATCACATTAAAACCGCAAATTTCGTGCGTAACCACACAGAGGCTGATGGTAAGTCCATGACAGTTCTAAATGCCATTTTATGGCAAAGAAGCATTTTTTGTTTCATCAACAGCTGTTTTAAGAAGGCAGATTCCTTATTGTCAAAATTAGTGAAAATCCCGCAGATGAAATTGAAGAGGTTGAAGCTGGTGTTCTCAACCAAAAGACAGAGCCAAAAGTTCTAAAAGTACTAATTGATGAAGACATTGATTGTTTTGGATATCTGACTTACGCTGATGCTCATGGTGAAGTGCAAGGGTTGACAACAGAATCAGTGGAAATACTTGAAGAACCTTAGATTAATAATTTGTCAGCCATCAATGCAATGAAGCTTTAAATCGAAGCCAAAGCGAATTTTTTTTAAACAAAGTTGACTTCAAACTTTTTATCAAAGTAAATATTAGCTGTTCAATTTAATGAAGAGTTTTTATTGCATTATTTTCTGTTTTCATAAGCATTGTTTAATAACACATGTTTCTATTGTCACATGCGGGTGTTATTACGCGAGGTGAACTGTAATATGTGTAACTGTGGCTGGTATGGATATTAATTTTACTGGAGTTTTTTCTCTAATTCTCATTTTGCTATTACTTCCAGTAGAGATTGCAAATTTTCGCATGAGCATGGTGGTTGTCATACCAACAATGTAAAATATACAGAGGTACCTATAAACGAAACGGATTTTGCATGTGCTTCGGTGATAGACTTAGATTTTCATGCTATCTTAATGTTTATTCCTTCTTAATCTGGTTGCGTTTGAGCACAAGCTTCTGATGTCATCTCTGCCATTAATTTTGCAACATCTTTCTTTCCTGACGTTGCTATATTATAATCTATAAACTGGTCATTCCATGTTACGCTAAAGGGCATTTTGATAAATTTTTACTATAAGATGCTTATATATATATATATTTAGTCATTGAATACATATACTTAATTATAATTCAATTACACTATATGTGTCCAGAAGATTTCCATCAGATTTAGGTTTAGCCTTCCATAGTACCTAACGCACCACCATCACTTAAGCAATATACTTACGTTATGCTACAGGACAAAAATAGTAAGAACAAAATTTTTTAAACTTTTTATAATTATTTTCTGCTCTCCATCAATCTTATAATGTAACATTTGGGGCTTTGTAATCTAATGCTATTATTAACTTTTAAAATCTTATAAAACGAAGTATTCACTTTAATCATGAGGTCGCATTTAGGTCTAAAAACCACGTTACGCAACAGGACGTTATGCTACAGTTTGGCAAAACAAAAAAAATGATATTTAAAATTTTAAAACAAGCAAGTTTATTCACTGTAAATTTGCTCAATTTCGTACAAAACAGCGGTTTGACAAAAAATTTACGACCTGACTTCTGAAGTAACTCATTCAGCTTACACAATATTGAAGACATAAAAATCATCAACATTGTTAACAATTGCTCGCCTCTTCCTTTCTCCTTCCCACACTCTGCTTTTGCATGCTGCACCCACACCATAAACCACGCCCTTCCCATGCCCAGGCGAAAAGTAATTCCATTGAATTTCCTTGCCAAACTTTTTGGAAAGAATCTCAATACAACAAACAAGATACTTGTTTTAAATTGAGATGTTGGCCCATCAGACCAGCAACTTCTTGGACGCGTGAATTGAAATTTTCGTAAAGTTTTGATAGAAAGGCAAATACTTCCATTTTGAGAATAAAAAATATCATGTAGCTACAGCCATCTAGATGGCTGTGTGTAGCTTCAACCGAAAACAAAATATTGCATGTAGTTGTTGTTTGCATAGACATTAGACCGCCTCTTTATGTGAGCAGTATAGGTATGGAAAGAATTTGAATAATTTTTTACAAAAACGGATTTCTCATTGAAAAAAAATCTAGTTTGAATGTTCTTAATTCAGGCACAAGAATAAAGTTTAACACAAATTTTCATCAACCCCACAGATGTGTCCATGCAAAAAGCATTCAATATTTCTTAACAGCCTTGGATAAAATTGTTAAAAAGTGCGGACAAATTGATTTGCATTACAAAAACGTAACGCTAGTGGAAATAGGGTTAATATAATTTAAAAAATCCCATTGAAATAAGGTTAACATTGGATCTGATCATATAAAATATATGTTCAATTTCAGTGAATGTGCATTTTGAATCTTGAGTCTTGGCTTGACCCGCCGAGAAGATTTGTTTACCCGATCCGGCTAATTTTGAACCCAATCCAACCGGACCTGACCACGGGTCGACCCATTTCCAAGCCTGTGTATAATGCACTCAGCAAAATAAAATTCAATTTGGTTCTAACATGTCATGCTACAGGACATATGATGATCTTGTTACGCTACAGAACAACATCAAATTCACACATATAAATTAAGTAAACAAAATAGTGAAGTAAACCATTTGTATTTGCTGCTACATTTGTTTGAAGAGCACATTGAACTATCATATCTTCTGTGATTACACATTGATTCACCATATTTATAAAATATTAATTAATTTTGTTAGGTTACAGTTAGAGGACAATGAACAGAAATTGTAGAATTTCAATGTTTTGATGTATTAATAATAAATTCGTCTACGACGGAAAAATCACAATGCTTTACACTAAATGCGCATTACACAGTGATATTTCAACGATGTCAGTGGTAGTTAACGTCATTATAAATTGAATATCAGTAATTTAGTTTTTGGGCTTAGGGTGTAATTTTATATGGAATGACCCAAACGGTGAATAATTTGTGGTAAGTTTCATTTTCCGCATTTGGAATGGAGTAATCTTTGCTCTATTATAAATTTAATGCTCAAATTCTAGATGTGTTGACCACTTATTTGCCTAATCAAATAGTTGAATTTGCTACCCATGTCAGCGGCATGATGCTTGATTTACTTTTTACAAACTCAGAAAAGTTTTATATATATATATATGACATGATTGCATAAACCCTATTGATAGTTTATCTGATCATGCAATTATTTTTCTTAATTTTGGCCTTCAAATTTCCATTGTTGATATTAATAGTCTCAAATGTTACATGTTGGAACATGCACAGTTTGCAAATTCACAAGCTGATAATGCTGCCTTAAACTGTTCTTTTGCCACTTTGTTTTCTTTTGAGGCGGTTTCTAAAAATTGTACTTATACAATTTTTTGTTATTCAAATTTGTTTGACAGCATCGCTATTCAGGTTCCTAAAAAATGATTAAAGCATGTTTTTCTTCCAGACTATTTCAGCTCGGTCTCGATGCGCATTCATATAACAAGTATAGTACCTTTATACGAAAATTTTGTTTTAAACTGTTTGTGAGTTACCATCAAGGTTCATTTTGTGCACAGAATATTTTCTAGATCAGTTGACTTGGGGAAATGATATTTATTCAAAATTTAGCTGATATGTCGGATGTAAATGCCTGTTGCAAACTTCTTCAATCACTCCCTGGAACAAAGTTTCCTTGTCCTTTAAAACTTTCTTGACAAAATTGGTGAAAATCGTCAAGAAGCCTGCTACATATTACAATTAACATTTTGTTTCTATTTTTCTGATACTGAGTCCACTTTGGAGTCCTTCTGCAAATATGTCTTCAATTCTATTGATTTCGATCTTAATGACTCATTAAAACTATTTTCAATATGTAGCAAAACAGACTGAGGACCAAAGAATATTCAATCTAAGGTTCTAAAAAATATGTTACTGTTCTTTCTCCTCCTGTGCATGAACTCATTCTAAAAAATATGAATCTGAAGGTATTTCTCAAAAGCAGAAGTAGAACACTAAAAATTAATTTTGATAAACAAATTAATAACATTAGATTGAATCTAATTTGCAACTTTTTATTTACTTTCGTATAACTTAGCCCTATTGAATACATCAATCTACAATTTGGATACATCATATTACATCAAATATCCAATCCACTCTTAATCATAGGTTTTAATCTCATGGGAACTGGAAGGAATCATTCTCGAGACAATTTATCATGCCTTATACTATATTAAAGATTCCTTAATTTAGAAATAGTGGTTGCCTTAATTTACCAATTTTCACTAGAATCCTTATATATTTAAAGTTGTTTCTTTTATAGATTACTTCTAATTCATTTTCGATTAATTCGTTTAGCAAATTATATCAACATTCTACTTTAATCCCCGCGTCATTCATAAATTGGACATTTTAATTTCATTATTATAAAAACAAATAATAGTATCTTGTTCTTTGTTATCGTTAATGCTAATTGCTATCACGTCAAAGGCTCGTCTGTTTAATTGCCGATGTACATAATTTTGCGATCATATTTTGAAAAGCATTAACGATAGAGACTTGATGTACACTTGGTTTTGCATTTAGAATTTACTGATACTATATGGATGAGGTAATTGACACACAAGTATGTATGGTACTGTTTTGCGGGAATGCCCGGATCCGGCGGGCATCGGACATATAATATCCCTGCTCATTATTATCTGGCATTGTCAACATCCAAGGGGAAACCATAATTGTTCACAATAAATAGTGCACTAGAGGCACCTCAACAAAAAAATGGAAGTTTCTGGGGCACTTTAAAATTATCACTATAAAAATAGTTCACTATAGAAGCAAACTACTGTATAGAAATTTCTAAAGAAAAAAACATAAAAAGTTTAGAAGTAACTGTATCCTCAAATGCCTAGAACATTGAAAATAAGATGAGAAAATTGCATAGCTTACTTCAATTTCAAAAAACAAATGTGTCAATTTCTGTAACTATTGGGAAAGGTTTACTAAAAAGTCTAGTGTAGGAAATTTAAAAACCTTGAGGAATTTTGCTTGTTTATTATACTGATTACAGATCTTTTATGA
>CABFPE010000310.1:462609-481939 GCA_900660155.1 Hofstenia miamia
TTTGTGGATTCCACAAAATGCTGAAATTTGCTGTTTCATTTGTAAAATATTTTTGTGGATTCCACAAAATATTTGAAATTTTTTGAAACTAAAATATTAATAACAAAAATGGAAAATGTGATTTATTCCATTTTTATGTGACTCTATGTTATGGGCGTTATAAAAAGTTGTGTGCATATTATAGAAAATTTTTTGCTTATTAAAAGTTGTGTGCATATTATCGAAAATTTTTTGCTTATTAATCATTGAATCACGAGCGGACCGTTCGCCCGGTCAAATCCACTGAACGGGCAGCATTAATTGTGAAAACGCAAAACATCAATGCATGGGTGCACTCCAGCGCAACCGTGGAAGCAATGTTAATATAAGGAAGTAACGAAAGATGGAGGTACTTTTCTTCCTCAACCTTGTCCAAGCGTCCAGTCCCTCTCCCAACGCCAAGATAAAGTTGTATTTCATGAGATCCTGTTATGTTTGTAGATGGAGTTGAAAATTTTTTAAATAGCCTCTAATTTGTATTTCTATATGTAAATTTTACAACAATCAATGCAATGACCTACATTGACTAGAAAATATAATAATTTGTTATAGAATTTCAAAGTGATTGAAATTATTTCTTACTTAATCATAATGTAGTGATAAAGTGCTTTAAAATATTTGTGCAAACCTAAATGTATTTACTTTAAGTGAAACACCAAAAAACACTTGTCATGCAATGAATTATTGCAGGTTGTACCAAAGCGTACCAAAGAGAAGAAATATACATGTAGGTTTTACTGACTGGTTTAGGGTTTTGGTCTATAAAAAATAAGAATTTAGGTTAGGGTTATAATTAAAATTAGGTGAAGAATAGATCCTGAAAAAAGAAGAATAATCTGGTGAAATGAGGAATTATCCGGGAAATCCGGAAAAATGAAGAATTTATCGATAATGGGGTTAGTGAGGGAGGGGGTAGAGCAAAAAAGATCCCAATTATATGTAGACGTGTATTGCTTCATGTGTTTCAACAATTTATACATGTATTTCAAAAATGCCTTGGAAGTCCCGCGTTTATTCATGCCGTACTGGATGCCGCAAGCGAAAAACTAAAAAAGGAATCACGTCCGCAGAAACTGAAGGGATGTCAGTGCATCGCTTTCCCCGAAACGAAGAAAAAAGAAGTCTATGCCTAATATCTTTGCTAAGCAATATTAACATCAATGTCAGAGATCATGTGGTGTATGCAGTGGCGAGGCAAGCGGAAGAGTGTGCGCTCTCCCTTGTGGACTTTGAACAAATGGGACCTTTCTGAAATACTCGCTAAAATGAAAAAGTAAAAAATCAAAATTATGAAGATATAAATATAGAAAAAGCTAATGAAATTTTTGTTAATATATAAGAGACAATTTTTTTCTAGTTTGTATATTACAACAATAGTTTGAGAACTAAGTGTAAATATACCAGCGTTATTTGAGAATAGGACCTTGAAAATTTTTTTTTAAATGTATGTTTTAGAGATAATTTCGATTTTGATTTCAAATATAATCATAATTTTTACGTGAAATTAATATTTTAAATAATTATCACCATAGAGCCACTAATTTGTTTGCCTAACAATGGTGTCTGCGATGTAAATTTATAGTTGATTGAAAATTCGATTAGAATTCTGATTCATGTATTTTCGTTTTAAGCCTGAAGTCCTTCATTATTCCATTGAGGCTTGCAGTTGAATGACCTCTTCAGTCAATTAGTGTCGCCTATTTCATTTACGATTCAAAACCTGCGGCCAATTACATTTGACACAACGCGCCTCAATGGATTTGGGAGGTCTATCCTTTTATAGAGAAATAGTTAAACTTCATAGTTGCTCCCATTCGCTTTTGACCTCCTGATTACCTGAACATTATGAATGGTGAGAATTTCCTGAATGGAATGATGAAGCACTTCAACAATACACTTTACAATACACGTTGGTACATAATTTTCAACTCTAAGTTCGAGCAGATTCACTAATAGTTGTGTCCCTATCTGAGGATTTATTATTTCATAATAGACTTGGAGAAAATCTCTTAAGAATCTGGAAGAAACAGTTTGTCCTTTATAAAAAACATTAAGGGTAAACAAAAAAATTAAATATTTAAGAAAATTTTATATCTCAACCCAGTGGCCCCTATGCTCTCCCTCAATCCCCCACCCTAATTCTATATGTTACATTTCCAGTAACCGTTTTGGCGCATTGTCTAAAATTTTTCATTAAGGATATGTTTTCTAATTTTGGGCACCAATTTTTGCTATATTTATATAATATATTTTTTGTGTTTTAGGCCCCAAAAGGTTTACAATTCCAAACCCGGTGCCTTAAATTAGCTTAAAATTGTTTATAATAAGCTTTACTTCAATTTTTTAGTTATTGATATTTTGGTCATTTGAGGGCCCGGTAAGGTTGCACCTCTCAGTGACACCATTATCTCAATCAAAAATGGTTCTGGAAACGATGCCCCGAAAAAATAACCACTGGGTGTATGCTCCCTACACTGGCTAAATGAGAGCAAAACGAAATTTACAAAAGGAGGATTCAGTGTACCAGATGTACCTTCCTTATTATTTCCTGGTAAGATATTTTCTACTTTTGTGTTTGCACTCAATTATTTTATTGATAAAATTTTGCATTGAAAAACTAAATGGATTTAGTTTAATTACATAGAATGTTGAAACTTATAATGATAATTTTCTGTGACTATTATTTACCTGCATGTTAAAGTTGTATTAAGTTAGAGACTAATGTATGGTTAAAATGACTAATAAATTTAGTAACTTTCATAAATTGCAACATTTCTATTTTTCCAAGGATATATATATATATATATATATATACTGAGAAGTTGCATTAATATAATCTTATGGCTTTATCATCGGCTCACAATCCATAAATTGATGAAATGGAAATACTTTTGCATCACGATAGTGTTGATAAAATTACGAATGATATTTTTGATCATTTACCTGATTTATTAATGATCTGTTTTGTAAATTCGAAATGCAGCTTAATTACAGTTATCTTGACAAATAGAATTCCACATACTTCAACTTACACATAGATTTCACTTCCTTTTATACTTGAAGCAAATATTGTAATTACAATTGTGAAACCGAAACAATTTTGAGGGTTTATCTTATTGGTCTCAATTTGAAGAAGTGCTTCGTACTATGAGGAAATTTTACCGCGTCAAAATTTCTGAACTCGTCAAATTCAAATTCAAATGCTGTAAACTTCAAAATTTTGTAGGTTTTGTACTGCTAATGATTTGATTACTGGACTTACTTGGTGTTCTCGTTCTCAGCGTTTATATTGTGAAATTCATGGTTTATTAACGCTTTCTCGTATTCACAATTTGTAGCAGCTTACTCCACATCACTCTTGCTTGTCAAATAATGATTACTGGATTGTCATTGCTGATTCATTGGAACCTAAATCGAAGGCTGCTGTTATAATCATTGACGAAGTTGCTGTAAGGCCCTAACTTATGTACATGGAGGAACGCCATTTGGGCTGGCTGTTGATAATCCAACCCTGAAAGCAAAACGCGTTTTAGCAGTAATTGTGAAATTTTTACTTACCAAGTTAAGAATTATTCATTTGTTACCTGTGGCTGAATTGACAGGACAGTTCGAAAATTATGTTTCACTGAAAGTTTTAAGTGAACTAAGTCAAGTTGACATATTTGGAATGATCGTTATAATGACAGATGATAATACCGTAAATGTAACATTTTATGATTTGCTGGGCTGTTATAGTGAAACTTCTCAAAAAAATCCATCATCTCTTATCCACCGAACGACCATTATGTCATTTACTAAAATGTATTTGGAATAATTGGATAAAAGAGAAATACGCTCAAATGGATTTTTTACAGGACATAGTTTTAATATGCGCACAGCTGTAAGGAAAACTTAAAATTTCTATACACTTTTGGCAAACAGTTTTTACTAAAGTTGTCAAAACTAATTGTTGCTGCAGTTTCATCTGAGCCAATTCAAAGGTAAAATTTGCATTTTGCTTCTCAGATATTTTCTAATGAGACAGTCTTCAATGTTCATCAATTGCCAAGTCTACAATTTCCGATATTGCTGACTTTTATTAAACTAATCAGTCGTTTTTTTGTAAATTTGCTGGCACATCAACGAATGATTCATATCGAGGACCAATTTCTACTGCTGACAACTTCAAAACCATCTTTTGGCACATTAGATGCCTATCAAGAGAAACGTTCTTTCAAACATGCAATGGCCAAGAGGCTTGTTTCAACCCGATATTTTTTTCAAAATATTTCGCTCTCAGAATTTTTTATATACCTTTTGTTATAATTTAATAAACATTTCTATAACATGATTATAAGAAATGCCTATTGCATGAAAAAATAAGAAAAATCTGCATAATCAAATTAACAAGCAGTAGCAAAAATATTCGTACACAATTTTGCACTTTTTTATTTAAGTATTATTTTTTCATACATATTTAATATTTATTCATTACATATTTATTTGAGATGTACATATTACCTTATTCTTTACTCCCAGAGTGAATAAATACATATATTAAAAAAATTTAAATATTTAATTAATATTAAAAAATGGCATGAAATTACAAAATTATTTAAAAAATATAACATGATAAAAGAGTGTGAAAATTTACTTATTAATAACTTGTAGGGAGGCAGTGACTTGCAATAACTCGATGTTGACGCTGAAATGCATTAATGAATGACTTTCTATAGCTGCCCGTCGAAATTGCAATCCCCTTTCCCTGAGGCAACACATGACATTCCACCTACTAATGGTAATAAATTGATTAGCAAGGCAGCTTCGTACCAGACGTCTATCGGTTTGCATTGATATAGCAGAGGGGCGTCCTTGCCGCTTTATAGGACTTCCTGAACCTTCAGGTCGGTGGAGCAAGCATTGTTTAATATCACTAACTGTGGATTTTGGAGTACCTGTTTGCTGGGCAACATCTCGAACCGTGAAGCCTACATTGCAGAGAGTTAAAATCTTCGATCTTTTTCAAGAGCTTAACTCCTTGGATTTTGGCATAGTACACCCAAAAAATAAATCTCAGCATGCGAAAATGATATTACCTCAGAAAACTCTTTGTAGGCGTCTACAGATGTAGGAGTTGCAGTCTGCAATTAACACAATTTAAGAATGCTTTGTCTCCGCCAAGAAAGCAGCTTAAATTAATGAATGATTGTAACCAAGCAATTTAATTGGCTCGTGGAATTGTCTCGAAGCAATAGAATGTGTAATGGAGTAGAGGAGACTTGTTTTATTTACCAAGCAATTTAATTGGCTCCTGGAATAATGACGAGAAGGATCGCCTATTCCATATAGTTATGTATATTGATTTAACATGGGAAACTGACTACTTTTTATGCTTCTTGTTTTGTATTGTAATGTACTGTTGGAAGCATTAAGTTCAGCAATAAAATGTATTTGAAACCACAAAACGCAATAAGAAATCAAAAAAATAAAAAAATCTTGTATTTTTGTGCGTGTCCGGATATTTATGCTACAGGCTGTATATATTTGATTTGCTTAAAAAGGCTCGTTTTAATCTCGTTTTATATCCAATACTGTGGTCAAGCTCGTTTCGCCTCGTTGACAAGTCTGCTTCAATCTATGAACATTGATAATTGGTGGACTGTCTCTGCATTTACATTGATCAGGTTGTATATTTTGACTGATTTTTACTGATAGTAAATGGTGTGGGTGGTTTCCTTAAATGTTATTTCTAATTGTACCTATTATTCCAATGTTGCAATCTTGCAGGTTTTCACATAATTCAATTGCTGAAAAACTATTAGCTCATGCAATAGCGGCAGGTAGGCAAGTGTCTGCCATATTTTCTGAAAAATTCAAGACCCTTGAAGAGCCTAGACCAAACGCTTCCCTGTATTTATTTGCTTTTTCAGATTGCATAAATTATGACACCATGTCTTATAGCCATAGCTGATTGGTTTGTTTCTTATTGATTATTTTACAGTCTCCATATTTCAAAAATTCGATTTTTTGTCGAACAATTGGGCGATCCATCCCGAAAAATGCACACGAATAGTAAATTTGGTGAGAGCTTACAGCTGCTATGGAGAATTTGGTGTGCAAACATACGTTCTCAATATTCGCTATACGGTTGTCAACAATCTTGAGCGAGACAAGGATCATGGCGTCTTTGCTTTCAATTCATTATGTACATGTACCTTACACTTGAGAACCGACTGCCAAAGGTCATACAAGTACTTTTGATCTCTGCTAAGGGTATCTGCATTGGGGACCATTGCTTTGAAGTAAAACACACAATATATCCAGAAAATAATGCAGATCCTTTCAAGCCACCATCTAAGAGATTGAGTAAATGACACAGTGGTAATTCATTGAAATGTAGCAAGCCAATGATCCATTGAAGAAGACTCTTCAATTGTAGTTCAAGTCTCCAAATGAAGTCAGTATCGATAAGTGTTGACCATTTAAATGAAATTGTTCTTAACCGTTTTAAACGTCGTTGTTATCAACAGAGTGTTTAAATTGAGCAGACAATTTAACAATTTCATTTAAGCTGTTTATTTGACAAGCTCTATTTACATGTCCGGCTGAGGGCATCTACAATGTAATGTAGTGAACAAGTTATAAACAGAATATTGGCACTTAACTGAATCCTTTTAGTAGATGATTATACGAGAAACGATTTGGGAAAAAGTCAACTCTTATTTTGATAAGTTATGTAGATCTGAATAAATCAAATATTATTGTCACAGCATATGTTGCAAAAACTCCTACTTTTGTAATTCAAACCAATCTCTTAGATCTTCAGTTTTTCAAGATATAATAAGCGGGCACAAATGCTGGTGTTCAATCCTGTATAGAATTATCTAGAAGAAATCTTGCCCCGAACAATATGCTTTTGAATTACTTGCTGAAAGTTATCCATTTTCGTAGCTCAGAATAGTCGCACGATACTTGCTCAGTATGTTGGCATTCCCAGCTAACTGCTATAGGTAATTGTCTAAGGCTTCATTCTTGTCTAGTAGAAACAGCATTTCGATGGATACTATATGAAATGTACTTAGTGTATTCAAACCTATGCAGATGATAGATTAATTGGTTTTAAATTTGCTTACTGTTTGCTTCAATCTTATAGTTTGAATGCAAATTATTTATTCAAATTAGTTTAAACTAAAATTTTGTAGCTTAACTATTTTAAAGTTTAAATATGTTTTAAATGGTCAAGGTCAACAGTGATATCGAAACCACAGTCAATAGCCACAAAATGAACAGTAAAATTGGAACAAACATATTGAAAAATACGTAAATATTTTGCAAAAAGTCATAATTTTAAGCACATGGCGGCACCTCTTAATCAAATAGTCAAGATTTTTGCTGGGCAATATGAGGAAATTCAAAGAATGTGGAATTTACACCAAATTTAGAGAAAAGCAGCATATGTTGAACAAGCATTGCAATACTTAAGCCAGTATTACATATGGCATTTTCAAGGGACGAAAAATGTGAAAACCATAATAAAATGTGCACATGCAATAGCAATTACTGTATGCATTTGGAATTAAGTAGAAAACAAGTTTATTGATACTTTCATTTGATTTTGCAAAGTTTTTCTGAAGTTGGTCAATTCTGGCCACTTCAGGCATTTAAGAGGTATCGAATTTTCAGTCTTTCTAGGGTTAACTAACATCGAACATATCTTAATAGATATGAAACCGCACTTTGACACTCTAGAAAGTTACAGTAATGACAGAAAAGGATATATTTAGATTCGACACTACATTGTATTAAGCAATTCACAAGAATAACAGATAAATGCAAATAAGCTTTTGTAAATCATCCATTTATTACGCAACCAAAATAAAATCATTATTGAGAGACTTTGCAATCTGCAATCTCCGAGGAGATCTCAACATCGGTCAAAACAGTCGTTTCAACTGGGTATACATGCCAATGTCGACTTTTATATATGCCAGCATACTTAAACTGCACACCAATATTTCCACTCTTTATATAAATATTAAGCTTTCTAATGTTTTTAACACTTAAAAAACAATAACCTTTCGTGTTGGTGGTAAATTCTTTATACAACCACCCATTGTTAGAAACAGTGGTTTGAACATTCTTAATGATCATATCATATCTACATTCGGTGTGTGTGATGATTGCGAAAAAATCTATTGATACTTCAAATGTATTCAATTGATACAACCGAACTACAACAGTTTCATAGCAGCATTGATTCGGTTCAACAGTAGGAGAATGAAGAACTATTGCCTTGCTCTTGGCTTGCCTTAACGACATATTGTGTTTATTGAAAAATTGTGCTTGATAAAATTGCCACTGATCAGTGACAACCATTGAGCTTAAGCAATGCTGGATTTTGGAATTTTTGGCTTTAATTATAATAATGTTTAATTTCTGTCCCAAAATAGTGGAGCATGTTATTTTACGTGATATTGGTGAATTAGAGTTTAGAGAAATATCTTCTGAGATTATACACAACGGCTGATTTTTACTGAGGAAAACAAGTTTCTTAATTTCAACAGCACAGTCTTCATTCTTTGCCATGAGAAATTCCACCTTCAACTGAATAAGATCATTACTATAAAACGTAATTGAATCACCATCTATTACCCTAAAGGTATTGTTAGTGTATTGGTCACAATGTAATATTGATTGAACTTTTTTGCAAAAACGTTGATCGCAGAAAACTGGTCCCAATACAAACTTAATCTTCTTCCCAAGACATATGTTTTGATTAGAGCGTAAGTAGAATTCTACTGACTGAATTCCATTATCTCCATCAGATTTACTAACGAATATATTGAAAAAATTAGGAAAGTTCTTCGAATAACTAAACGTTTCTATGACAATAGGATGACGAGTAGGTCTATTGAAAAAGATTTTAATTTTTTTTACAGATTTTATATCGGTTATGTCACAACCCGTACAGGGATCCTGCTGAATTTCGATGTGAACCCTATAATGTGTGTTATTCCGTGGGAGCCATGCAAAAGTGGAATGCTCGAAGATCACTTCTGCTTCGTCAAATTCAATTTTTAAGGCAAAGCAAGTCATTGTCTTTAGAACCCATACTGCCGAAACACAAAGCTTCTCTTTGCGTTGATCACACCACGAAACACATTTTGAAACCGAATTTATTGCAATGCTGGAACTAGAGTTGTTGATCAGCTCTCCTAATGATTTTAGGGTTACGACTTGTGCCATTGTTGAAAAGAGCAGAAATAACTTTAACATTTCTTCATGAAGTCTAAATAAATAAACATCAAACAGTACATCTTTAATAGATAAACCATTTGCTTTAAGTATTTATCGAATATTTCAATAAAATGGGATCTAGTAACAGTTTTATACAGCAAAAAATTTAACTATATTTCAGTAATATTTCTGCTCACCAAAGTGATGATGCAACTATTTAAAAATTACTTTGGGTTCTCGAAATTGAATTTGAAAATTTTTCTATTTCATTTGGGTTTCGATCACTTCTTATCATTTTCATTAGTCATGTCCACGGGAGATGGGAACTATGATAATCCAACACCTTACCCCCAGTTCAAAATTCACCAGAATTTTTTAGCATAACTTCTTGATATTTGGGAAAAAATTTAAGAAAAATACTCTATTTTCACTCTAAGAACTTTAATAACAACCATGGGTTTCCATATCAATAACTGGATACGAGTTTAAAATTATAAACATCTACTGTTGGCTGAGATTAAGCTATCAAAATAAGCGTTAGCATATGATTTTGAAGTCAGTGAATTTTGGAGCTCTCTGGGAATTACTTTAAGTCTATGAACAGAGAATTACGTACCTGAAAGATGAAGAAAAATGTGAACATTTCATTTTAGTTTAAGGTTTTGTATTGGTTGGATGTCAGGAAAAAGTTGTTTTTGTTTAAAACATTACAAACTTCAAAGAAATTGTCAACTGTATATATTTGAGATTTATGTAAGAACATGTCCGAAATTCTTTATTCTTTGTGGGATTTCAGTAATTTGCTTATCACTTCGAATAGCAACTATCGCCTAAAATAGAATATTCGCAAATCATAGACAAAGCTTCTATTTACTAAAAATCAAAATTTTTATTTGGTATTAAGATGACCTACGAAATGCATAGTTTAACATTGAAAATTAATCAATCAAAATTTGATCGAAGTACACTTGATAACTTAAATCAATTTAGGTAATTGTAATTTTCCTCGTTCGTGGCATATGTAAAAGCGAAGCTATTAAAATGATCAAATGCTTTGTTTTACGTAAATTTGTTAAATGAAATATAATTTTAAAAGGCCACTCAATACAGCCAGATGAAAACATTTACAGGAAAGATTGATATCTATTCCAAGAGCAAAATATGATCAGCGACCAGAATATTTCATGAGATTGGAAACTATTCCCATAAAACTGAATGGAGCTGGGACCAAAAAATTCTGATTCCACAAAGACATATTTAGTATGTTAGGTTTGATGAAAAGGTTATCATCTCAAATGAAGACAATGAAGTCCTTGTCACCTTGAAGAGGATCATTAAAATAGAATAATACTTTGATGCTGCATAAAAAAGCTTGAAATAGGCCACGATAGAGTGGATTAAGATGATGTGGACGTAACTAAGGTTTATTTAACTCTTGTAAGGTTTTGAAAACACTGAACGAATTTTGATAACGTATTCGATATTAAAAGAACAAAAGAAATCTTGCAGAAGAAGCAGAATGAACAAATAACTCAAATATGTATTGACAAGTACTTCGGGGAATATGCAGTATATTTACTAATAATATCTAATTTTCATTTAATTTCTAAGGATACCTTTGTACCAGGAAAACATTTTATAAATTTGCTCTGTTTATAATAGCAAATTCACAAAACTGTCAGTGTTTTTAAAAAATTTGGTTTTTTTTCAGTAGGTATATAATTATCTCCCTTTCTGAACTTCTGGAGGTGTCATTTATCCCTCATCTCTCCATTTCCGAAACCACTATCTGTAGATGTAGACAATGACTTTTTGATACGGAATAAAAGTTGAAATTGCACAAATTAATGTTCCTTATGCGTATTAACACATTTAGATATGAACTGAGCGAAGTGATATTTGTAAATATTATAGTATTTGACAATTTTTTCTTGTCAATGTTGCATTATATAAATTTACCATTGCTTCTTTCACCTATCATCAATAAAATTTTAAATGAGCTGGTTTCATCCGGCCTGTACCCAGCCTGCCCCATGATCTCTTGACCCATATCCGGGTCGGTACTTTTGTAGCAGATTTAGGCCCGTAAATATGATCGTGTGTTTTAATGAAATCTTTGGATATGAAATAAATGTATGAGGATGTAGGCTCTTAAACTTTATACTACAGATAGAGGGTAAGTTCATTTCATGATATTTTGAAAATGCCTACCTATTAAAAATATTTTATAAATAGTTAATAAATGCTATATTGAAAATCCAAAAAGGGCTTAAATAATAATTTCAAATTTTATATTTAATTTTAATGGGAGCTTTAAATCATATGTATTTGCTTGGCTCATATCTGGTCCGGCCCATTACAACTCTGATCATCAATTCTCAATTAAGTTGGTCAACCATGTATTTTTAATGAATTACGCTGATATTAAAACTTGAGATAATTCGCAAAATGTGATATAAACATTAAAAAACAAAACTGGTGGAGTTCAACGCTGTTGGATCAACAATCCAAGCGTGTGTCTTACCGAAGATTTTAATCAATTTACTAAAAAATGATGAGTGAAATGTTCTTTCTAACTTTACCATAAACAACCTATTTGCTTTAAAATGACAAAACGTTTTTATGCATTCTCCTACAATTTCCTTCATGGCGATTAGGAAATTTGGGAATCCTGTGATTTCGAAAATTCTGTTTTTACTAAAATATTCTATTTTTAACATTCCTATATATTATAAAGCGTTTCAAAGTCAATGCCAGCAACAACAAACATCAACTAACTTGTGTTCTGTCAATCTCGTCTGGGAGCGCTGTGCTCAAGTCAGAGGTTGTCACGCCTTAGAAACCAGAAATTATAAATAATGCTTGGGTTTCTAGTAAGGCTGTGCGATTCGGCTAATTTTAATTTCGATTCGATTCGATTTTCATTTATTTCGATTCGATTTTTGCTGAATCGCACAGCCTTGACTTCAGTGATCTGGTGTGCTTAGGTATTGCAAACGTGGTATGGTCCTACATACTATATAAGTATTCATTGTAGTATTTATATTAACAGTAATTATATTAACAGACAATTATATCAATGTAATTTTTTGAAAGGGGTCATGCTAAAATGAACCCTCTTAATTCCGATGCCTGGTTGCTAAAAAATCGAAAAGGTTTGATTCCCTTATTTTTATTCGATTCGATATTTTCATTTATTACAATTCGATTCGATATTTGCTGAATCGCAAAGTCTTAGTTTCTAGGGTTAAAATGAAATGTATTTTATAGTTATTTTAGTTTATTGCAAATAGTATGTATTTGCTTTTGTTTTCAGATTGGGCATAGCGTTAATATTTTTTGAGCTGCAGAATTTTAATTATTTTATTTAGAAAAATGAATAAATTTTCAAAAATTCCGGGCTGTTTAAATTTAATCACATTGTCTCATTGAATTGAGGAATTAGGAAATTTGAGGAATAACCAGTAGATTGAACTCCATTTTGGGTTGGGTAAATGGCCTAGTATACTATATAGGTTTATCAAAAAATGTCGTTGAAATGATTCCTTATTACAAGTTGAATTTATTATGCAATGCTGGGCGTGATTGCAGTTTATGATAATTGCAAACGAAGAAGTCTTGCTTAGTTGTCAGGATAAATTGCAACAACGCATCATTTGAGGTATTCAGGCTGACTGATGCTTCAGACGAACTTAAAAATACGTTCGTCTGCGATATACCAATTTTTTCAATATCCTAAACGAATATATTAATGTTTGAATTTTACTAACCCCAACAGAAACTAGCTTAGAAGATGATACCTTTCGAAGAATTCTAAGTGGCTAATAATGTACAATTACAAGACCAAGAATTAGATAACGTGTTCTTTCACATGATTATTCTTTAAAATATTGCAAATGATGGTGCTTCTACCAAAAGTAGAGCAGGACACTGGGAGCAAGTTTATACACATTTTGTAACAAACCTTTTATTGACGTGACGAGAATTTCTTCACTTAGGATGCAATAGAATTTTATTGGTCGTCAAATGTTTTCTATATATACATGAATTTTTGTCCAAAAAAATTAAAGTTTTAATTTAATCAAAATTCGAGATAAGCAGCTGCAATTCCACAAACGAAATCTTTTAAATATTTAACTAAGATTACATCCTAGAATCATTTTTGAGTGCGTAATTTTTCATAATTTATCATTTGGTTTTATTATTATTTTCGTATATATTGAGCAAAAAAATAGATTAAAAGTCTACGAAGAAAACGTCGTAGAGGAAATAAATATTTTATGTACGAAGAAGGTTGAACTTGAACTGGCACGAACCATGGGCCAGGTCATGGGTAAAATATTTGAGAAAAACAATTTGTGGAGCCGTAGGTTACATAAGAAACTGAATTTTGGTAAATAAATAAATATTTTGTCAAATTAACGTTTTTCAAACCAATAACTCGCGTTACAAATTGTAACTTACAATAGAAATTTATGGGAAATTTATGATGCCGCAGTCCATAAGACAATCTATAAATTTTATTCACCACTCTGAATTTTAACCCAAATTGTCTTTGGATTTCGTATCAAAGCTTGCTTAACTTTAAAAGGCCTGGGGATTTTTAAAAAATTTTCTTGATATTATAAAAATTTTAGGCAACTTTTTACGCAATTTTTGTATTACTTTCGCAACCAAATCCACGCTCTGGTATGGATAACGTCTCAATCTACTAATAGGAAAATCGCCCTGTAGAATTGATAAGCTAATTTATGTGTACATTCATTTGCAATTAACCAAGAACAGCCATTATAATTTTTTAGCAAACGTTTAAATTTTATGTGGAATGTTGCTGATGATATTTTATATGACAATGGCAAAATTTCGAAGGAAATGGAGCAATAGCAAATTGCAATTTCCGTTGAATATACAAATAAAATCGAGTAGCTTATTTAAACGCATATTCGTCCTTCATATTTTCCGCTAAAGTTCATCAAATTTTCACAAATTGATAAACAGGCATAGACGAAAACTTCTGGATCACAGTAGAGAACATTTTAGCATTACTAAAAAATTGGTTAATTTGACACCTAATTAATTCACAACAACTCAACAATTAAAAATCATATCTTAATTTTTTGAGCAAAATTTTTAGATATAATCCTGATAAACACACAATTTCATAGCATTCGGACGAAAATTAACGACGTTTTTTTTATAAATTTCTAAAAAACACAAAAAATATTTTCGAGAAAAGAAGATAAAAATCAGATTAAATTTTGTATTGTCACTTATGATTAATGTTGGTTAAGTACAAAATGCGAAATTTCTGCACGATTATAGCAAAGAGGTTAGTTGGGGCAGGCGTCAAAATCACTGTAGGGACGTTCGAAAAGGCAACTCCCAATTTTGCAATTTTGCAAATGCCACCATGATAGCCTAAATAGGCTAAAAACATCCAAAGTCGTATATCAAGAAAACACCTAAAATATTCAGTGGAGAGGAACCTTAAGCAACTTGAATTTTCCAAATTATTTTATCTCCATTTCATATTTTGTTCTGGAAAAAATTTCTGCAAGAAACCAAATTGGTAGTTTAAAATGTACCAAGATGTTAGTTTTAATACCTTTTTCAAAATATTACCGCATAGTAGTTTGCTATGTCTCATCAAATTTTTGATATTTTAAATATTCAGATAGTCGTATTTGTCTTTCGATAAATTGTAAATGCAAACCCAGAACTCAAACAAGATAAAGAATTGAATATAATTTGTTTCGTCTTTTCTGGAATCAAAGATGTGTAGCTCAATTCTAACTTATATTATGCCTAAACTAAGTTTGCCCAAATAACATCAAACCAAAAAAATGTAGAAATAATTAACCGTTGAATAGCCTAAGCATTGCAGAAGATATTGACATCTTTTTCTTTTAGAAAAAAATCTAGACGTTAGTGCTGTTTTCAGTTGAACTTTATGGAAAGGGTTAAAACTGACACTCAGAAATTTAAGAAAGTGATTAGAAGGAATAGCTCTGTTTAGGACCAAAATTTAATTGGCCAAGTAGTTTTTGCATGCAAATCAATTGTTTAAATATTTTGAAAAATATCACTAATTGAATTTTTCAAATCTTCTTGAATTTTAGAAATTAGTATTGATTGAATCTAAACCTATGTATAAATTTTCAAATTTTTGAATCAGGAGACGATTCCATTTTAACTACAGTCATAATTTATATAACCTATTCTTGCTACGCATTAGAGAAATTATATTATAGAAAAAATTAATAAGTCGGAATGTCCAATTAAACTAGTGCAAAACTAAGCGTTCATACAATTAGTTCTAAGGCAATAAATCTACGTTTGAAAAATATTTATTTATAATTTTATATATATATATATATAGAGAGAGAGAGAGGAGAGAGAAAAATCAAAATATATTTTCACTTTAAATTACATTAGAGTTTTTATATGCTGTCTATTCTTAAATATATAAAACGTATTTGATTGTTTGCACTAATTCTGTCTTTAATTAATATTTTTTCTACACATTTTATTTAATGTACTATTTCAATATAATGTGGTAGGTTAATATAATAATTACAATTTATTAAAATTGATAATCAAAAATAAGTAATCAGTTTTTTATTATTCATATATCTACACTGTTTGAATTGCCTTTAAAAATCATATTTAGTATCTTTAATACAAAAAATATTTACACAATACAATACAACTGGCATGATCACAAAAAGAATCATATTTCATTTCATAATTGGAGCTCATTGCTGTGAAAATTTAGGTTAAAATAACCATACACAAATTTCTCAAAATTGCGATTCCTGGATTTTATAAAGTATTTACCCCATGAACCGACCCATGTCTCGTCATGACTTATGACTATGGACAGGTCAAGAAGCTTTGCATACAATATATCAATTAATCGCAGGCACAGCGACAAAAAAATCAAAAACATCTTTAGGCAAAGATTTACCTACATGCTTCTGCATGTCATAAGAAACGATCATTTCAGAAAATTGAACACAAACTTCATTCAATTGACATTTGTAAGAAGAAAAATCTATATTCAGACCATAGCCCAAGTTACCCACTTTTTATTTGTAAATAGTCATTGTTTTCTTTTCTTTGTTTAATTTTGTACTACTTTCTTGACGCTTTCAGAATTTGTTATCAGTATTTCTATTTATTGTTAAAACAATTTCTGAATATAGATTTTTCTTCTTTTCTTCTTCTATATATAATTTACATGTACTTGGTCTCGCCATTTCAGTACTTTTATATTATACAGGCAAAAGTACTTTTATATCAATTTTAATGTTTTTATCCTACTTATTTGTATTATGAATTGTGGTAATTCATTCCAGATGTTTATAGCTGTTTTTGGAAGTGAGTTCCTCATTATTCTCTTCTTATACCGAATTAGTTCAGTTATATGTGTTCATTTGTTTAGTTTATTGATTAACTTAAAAGTCATTTTTTAGAAAGCCATTTTTATTTCATGGGAGGGCATTGTTAGTTAATTTGAAGAATGTCGTTAGGAGATTTACATAGATACTACATTGTAGATGCAGAAATAAGTAGAACAGTGCAAAATAATGTGGAGGCTGCAAAATATTTTGAACAAAATTGATGAATATAAGTACATGAATTTGCTATGCAGTCATGAATAATTATGTATTATTCTAGAATAATAGTTTTCATAAATATGCATAATATGCAGGTATTAAAAATTATCCAACTTTTTATTGCTAAAAAAGTTTTATTGCTTAATGGTCAACTTACATTTGACACTAAATAAGATAACGTATGCAAAAAATTAGACTATGGTTAAATATTAACAAAATATGTACACTGTGGGAAATGCAAATACGAAATATTATCGGGAAAACTTTTCAAGTTCACACTTTTTTAATTTGTATCAATGACTTCCGAAAGTTTTTGAGCAACCCTTCTTATCGAAATAAAAAAGTATGCATAACATACAAGAGTCAGCAATCCTCGACCATTTTCATACTAAATTGATGACAACAATACACAAGTGAGTCTAATAAAATGGAACAAAGTCCTCTCATTCATCACTGCACACAACTTCCTTAAATGTAATGAAATCATCAAGGTAAATTTTAATGACCAGTTCTTCTTTTGCTACATCAACGTTATGCAATATATTTAAGGATTAATTCATTCTACATCAGTCCATTTGAGCAACAAGAAAATGCCTTAAGCGTGCAAATTTCGGAAAGTGCAATCTGCTCAAAAATCGTGCTAAATTTCAGTTTGTCTCTATAACTTTAAAGGATGCTAGACGTCTTCTAATGGGCATGAAGATATCATTCTGCTTTTGCCATCCAAAACCCGCTGAAACTTCGGTTTTGAGAGAGATGTCGATTTTATGAAGTTGACTGCTTAGAAAGCAATGAATGTATATGGAAGATTGAAGAAAAGAAAGTAGGGATAATATGATCAATGAATTTTTTGGCCAATGATAACTACAAGTGCTCATGTTGGATGTAACTTTTTTAGTCTAAAAATAAAATCATTATATAGGAAATTTATTTTTAAGAAAAAAATTGATCTACAATATTGCATATAGGTAGGATAGGCCACAAGTTAAATCAGCACTACTCTCACTCTTACTGTTGAACTAACAAAACACTTTATCAATAAAAATAAGCATTTAGGCACATAAGAGTTTGAATAGAAAAATCATGTAATGATAATCTTATTATGTTTTTAAAAAAACTGTGCAATAATAAGAGTAAACTTTTAGAGATCAATTCGTTAAATTGGATATTGTCCTCTTTGACAGGAAGGAAACAAAGGATTCGTCTGCCCGATGGTACATTATCGAGTTGGAATGATGTTCTAGCTGGAGTGCCTCAAGGGACCAAACTAGGTCCTTGGCTGTTTATTCTCCTCGTAAATAGTTTGCTGATTGATTACGAGATGAAATACGTCGACGATACTACTTTTTGGGAAGTAGTAAAGAAATCAGCGGCAGGATGTGGCATTGATACACTAAGACAGGTAGTAAACTGGTCAGACGAACACAATATGGCATTGCATCCAAATAAATCCAAGGAACTCACTATATCTTTCTTGCACAATTTTACCCAACCTGCTTTACTTGAATTTGATGACATCATCGTCAATCGTGCCGATCCTGTGAAACTACTAGGCGTTTTTTTACAGTCGAACTTGAAATGGTCAGAAAATACAAATCACTTGGTGCGCAAGGCGTCCAAACGTCTACATTTTCTTAAGCTTTCAGTTCACAATGGTGTTACCCCTGATCACGTCTACACTATTTACACTTCCACCGTGCGACCCCTCTTGGAATATTGCGCTCCTTTGTGGCATAATCAGCTTACACAAAGTCAACATGACAATATCGAACGTATACAGCGTCGAGCTTTCAAAATAATTTTACCTGAAGCACGTGAAAAACTGAGTTCACCTACACTGTTTGATAGAAGAGAAATTATATGTGGCAAATTATGGAATAATATTCAGAAGTCATCACACCCTCTTTATTACCTTGTTCATTAGGCACGAAACCATTTTCATTCTTTGCGCACTCAAAGTTCCCACGATACTTTTGTTAAAACATATAAGAAAGGGCGTTTCATGATTCATACGACATAACCTACAGAGTTTTCTGTTATGCCCCCCACTTATTTTGTTCTTGTATAATTTTTGTGGTGTATGTACGCATGCCACTTTGACCCTTTGTTCACCGGCATTGTTGCAAAATACACACATTATTATTATTATTATTATTATTATTATTATTATTATTATTATTATTATGAGCGCCGCTGAATACCAGTAAATTTCGATACCTCTGGTATTCAGCGGCGCCGTGCGATTATTAGGCCTGTATCCAATCAAATTGGCTGAAAATTTGTAGCCATCTAGCTTATTATATTCGCCAAAAGTCACGTAAATTTCAGCGTGGCGGCGTTGTTCAAACGTGAGAAAAACGGCTTTCAAGTTTTCGAATTTTAACTATTATAGTGGTGCTGAATACAACTTTGTTTACATTCTTAGCGCCAGGGGCGCACCCAGCTTTTTTCTGAGG
>CABFPE010000310.1:482939-495949 GCA_900660155.1 Hofstenia miamia
TAAGCTATCGTCCCCATCTTCCAAATATCAATAAAATCACCTGAAAAATTGACAAACATGAGAACAGTTTTATTTGGTAATATCATTGATGCTGACACAAATAATATTTTAACTCTTCCCATATAAATTGATTTTTTTTCATATGAAAACGCAAAGGGTAATTTGCAGATTGGCATATTAAATTTGACAGGCTTTGTAAAATCGGGAAAAGTTCGTGGAGCCAGCCACATAGTCACTAGTTGGGACATTTATATATATATATATATATATGTATATATATATATATATATATATATATATATATAGTGGTCTCACTATGAATTTGCATGGACATGCGCTTTGATAAGTTTTGAGTAAACCTCAATATACTTTTCACTTTTGAATATTTCAAAGAATTCTGAAACTTTAGAGTAAATCCGTGTATTCCCTTCCTTTCATTTAGGTTGGGGACGTGAAGCATTGTCTCTTATGTAAAATTCCTTAAATATGTCAACAATGGTATTACTGAGTGAATTTTTATAGAAGGAGTGAAAGCAAAATAGAAATTTGAGAAATAAAATACGTGTGAGATCAATATGAAAACAATACAAATATGAACTATCCAAAACACATCTTCTGATGGTTCAAGCATTCTTTTCGGTTTCTATAAGCCTTTTTTTCAGGTTTACTAGCTGCATTTTCACTCCTTTTCTTTTTTCTGTATTTTTTCTGCTTTTCGGCATTGGACATGCGTCCCATTGTGTAACAGATAATGACCTAAAGCAAAAATACTTAGTACCAGGTAAATCCACTGTTCTGGCGTTGGTAGGGCTACTTCAAAATGGTTTGAAAGTTTGGATGATGGCAGTAAATTTATACGTGTTTTTCTCCTAGATTTTACCAAAGCCTTTGATTTGGTAGATCACCGTGTGCTTAAGAGTAAACTTTTAGAGATCAATTTGTCTAGCCATTCGTTAAATTGGATATTGTCCTTTTTGACAGGAAGGAAACAAAGGATTCGTCTGCCCGATGGTACATTATCGAGTTGGAATGATGTTCTAGCTGGGGTGCCTCAAGGGACCAAACTAGGTCCTTGGCTGTTTATTCTCCTCGTAAATAGTTTGCTGATTGATTACGAGATGCGTCTGAAATACGTCGACGATACTACTTTTTGGGAAGTAGTAAAGAAATCAGCGTCAGGATGTGGCATTGATACACTAAGACAGGTAGTAAACTGGTCAGATGAACACAATATGGCATTGCATCCAAATAAATCCAAGGAACTCACTATATCTTTCTTGCACAATTTTACCCAACCTGCTTTACTTGAATTTGATGACATCATCGTCAATCGTGCCGACCCTGTGAAACTACTAGGCGTTTTTTTACAGTCGAACTTGAAATGGTCAGAAAATACAAATCACTTGGTGCGCAAGGCGTCCAAACGTCTACATTTTCTTAAGCTTTCAGTTCACAATGGTGTTACCCCTGATCACGTCTACACTATTTACACTTCCACTGTGCGACCCCTCTTGGAATATTGCGCTCCTTTGTGGCATAATCAGCTTACACAAAGTCAACGTGACAATATCGAACGTATACAGCGTCGAGCTTTCAAAATAATTTTGCCCAATTTTACGTATTCTGAAGCACGTGAAAAACTGAGTTCACCTACACTGTTTGATAGAAGAGAAATTATATGTGGCAAATTATGGAATAATATTCAGAAGTCATCACACCCTCTTCATTACCTTGTTCCTCAGGCACGAACCCATCTTTATTCTTTGCGCACTCAACGTTCCCACGATACTTTTGTTAAAACGAATCGCCTTGGATCCTCGTTCATTTACTCACATATAACGATTCCCCCCCCCCTACTTGACACAAACAACTGTGATCTACAACCCAAACCGATCCGAATATTCTTTGATGCAAATCGTGGGCTGGGTCAACCTGGTTGCCATCCTGGTACTTTTACACTTATTCTTTTGTTGTCATTCACTATTAATGTAAAAATAAACTTTATTAATAAATTTTTCTATATTACTTTTAAATTTTAGCGCGATTGGTTAAGGTAAGAAGGTGCACTTTTGCAGTCTTCAATTTAGCAATGTAGAACTGAATTTTTAAGGGTTTTCTCTGCTTAAAGATGCGAAATATTTAGAGAAAACTTGAATGATATATATATTAGAATTTGAATATTATTGTGTATTCGCATATCATATAACTTCATTAAAAACTTAAAAGAAATGTTTTAGTCAAAGATGAAAATGGACCATGTCGACATGATTAGGTGGAGAAGAGCGAGGCAATACATGGCGGGCAGGAAGCAATGCCTTTTTAAAGTGGACAAGCATGGGGCAGAATTGTGGCAAAATTTACTTGAATTAAGAAAACTGTAAAAAAATTCGAATTATCAAATTCAATGTTCTCAACATTTTATTGTGCTTTATTTGCCTCTGTATTCTTAATTTGTTATTAGATTTTCATTGGTAGTAATACTAAATGACATTTAAAAAATATTTATTCTTCCAAACATTAAGGATTTCAAAATATTGGGAGTCCTGGTGTAGTATTAAGAATATTTTCATAAAACAAATGCGTTTCTAATATTTGTATATAACTCTAATGTCACACCCTAATCCTTAGCTTTCAAGCCTAGGGAAATGTTACATGGCATTTGCTAGGCCTAAGTAATACTGTTATAAGATTATACCATACGTATACATTTCTAATTTTTAAATTTTATTTGCCATCACGAGACTATAGTGTATCGTAAACCCAGTACTGTTCTCCTAAATAATTGAAATGGGAGGCTCTATGTTGGTGTACTGTATTTTTATGTTATATTTTGACATTTAATTTCTCGAATAAGGTCCAACATCTGAATTCTAATATAACTTTTAGAAGGGGAGCTGATTCCCCAATTGGATTTAACAAGCCCCTGAACATCCCCTCGAGTACACCCATGCATAGATCCAACTTATCATTTTGTACTAAAAAAACTAGTATAATCATTATTAACAAGATCTTAGATGATCTAGATAGCAAATAAGAAAGAGCATATAATAGGCTTATATTAATAAATATGCTTACATCTACTGTATTACATCACTTATTAATATTTTTACATTTTTGCTTTATAGGAATTGTATGTTGAAAGTTTGTGAAATTGTGTTGAAATTAAAATGTTTCCATACGAAATTCTCATGTATAATTTTTCTAGAAAGTGGGAAAATTTATTTTCACTCACAATCTATGCAATATAAAATAAAAATAAATATAAATTTTATACCTTTTGTGTATTCTCATATAATTTGGGAGAAGTCAAAACCTTCCTGCATTCTTTTCGTCTCATAAATTAGGTCATCTTCTCAGTTCATAGTTGCTGTTTTGGAATTAAGTTGTGCAGTGAATATGACACTTTTTCCTTTGAATCAATAGCCAATCAGATAACGTTTGCCCTCGTTCTTACAGTGGATCACAATTGGTCTACTCTATGTATCAAACACAACAATTCGATGCAGCAGGAATATTTTCTGAATTTCAAGAATTTCGTAAAAAGTACGAATTATTAAATATAGCATTTAATATCAAAATTATCAAGAGATCACAGACATTAAATATTAAATTAGAAATGATCAACTTGTCAAATTTTTTATTAAGTGAAATTTCTAACACAATTTCTTTATATGAGCACAAGGGAAGTTTGAGATTCGCATTGTTTAGTAGTTATTGAAGAACAATTTTATTGAACTATTAATGGTGGAAAAATAAGAAAGTAACCATTTATAATAGTATATATTATAAAACATAAAAATATTCACAAAATACATAAAATGTTTAATAATGAGTAAAGCCTCCACCACCTGCATGCAATGATTCAATGTGGTGAAACATGGAATTTATCAAAGATTTTCATCCATCAAGTCATTTCAAATCTCTGTAAGAGTTCTTGTTTTATTTTTTTCCTGATGCAAGAAGATTATTCCTTGCAATTTGCACAATCAAAGCATTTTCTTCTTCTGTTGACTTTTTCTTTCGAGCACAATTTTTTCTATTTAATTTATTTTTCTCAGGTGCAATTCGCATTTTCTGCAAATACTTCTTAACTGTATTTACTGACACCTCCAGACAATCGAAAATTTCAGGTTTGTTAAATTTTGCAAGAATTCTTAGAGCGATATTTTGGTCTTTTGTAAATGGAGATAGATCATTACCACGGGTTGCCATTTTCTTTGAGACTGCTGAAAATTCTCTGTGTATAATATAGCTCATAAATTTGATAAAATTAGTATTCTTATAAAACAATAAAAGCAACTGGTACTTTTTGACCATGACTGTAAATATACATTATGTTCTACAACGTACACCAAAGCAATTATTAATAAATTGTTGACTTAGGCTCAGGCTTGTTCACTGGACATATTTTCCTGTCAAATCAAATCAAATCCAATATTAAAATTCTAGAATTGTCCAATTGGAATCCAATTGAATTCCAATTTATGTTTTGAGTTGGCTAATCTAGAATTTCCATGCAACATACATAACATGCTCTTGATTTCACATGATATTTATTTAAGTATAATGTACCGATGTTCTGTAGATCTGATAAGGCTTGGATTTCGCTAGTAAAGCTAGAAAATGAAGAATTTCAAAGAAAAACTGAGCATTATTGTTACAGAACAAGTGCATTGATTATATTTGAAAAAATTCTGGACAGAAATTAGGCTAATGTTTATCAACATCTATCAACCTCTATGTTAATCTCCCTATTTGTTTGTTTCTATATAAAGTGTCAATTCCAAGTTATGCTCCCCTCTTAGAGACTTGCAATAATACTTTCACGGGATCAGGAGTGTGAAGTATTCTCTAAAACCTTGGGAGCAAAAATTTAAAGTATTTCATGCAATACATTTTTGTCTACGTATTAAGCTTTGAAAGTAATCAAAGTGCATAGATGCATTTCTGAGAACTGGAACATATTAGAAGGTGGCATCATCACTAATATTCCCACTGAAGAAGATGCCAATGATTTCTAGTTATCCTTAATCAAAACCTGACGATGAAGACTGCGTGATCACAAATGATTTACACGCTGCTTCCAATCAATACAAGAACCATGCAAGATGCTCCAGAATTTCATTGAAGAAAAATTTGATCTATAATATTGCAAAAATTCCACTTCCAAAAAACTTAGATAAGTAGCAAGATCTTATTTAACCACACGTTTCAGAAACTCCTCCTGAACTAGCATTTAGTTCAACTGGAATTATGATTCCTGATTTACCCGGACAACTACGCTATGCCCATCTAAACAGTATACAATGCAGTATAGTTTAATATACAATAATTCATATTTTATGTTTATGGGTGTTCTATTAGGAGTTTTGCATGATTCGGTGCTATGTTACTAGGAGATCTGTAGACCTGTGATCAATTCATCGTGCTGCCAGAACGCTATTCTCTTCTTGGTGTTTGTTTAGAGATCCTTCAACAAATATTGTGGCATTCTAGCTCGAAAACGCATAAGCATAAGGAAAGAACTTGTCTAAACACCTATTTATTGTGATCAATAATTTGTAATTGATTGCACATTCCTATGAGTATATCGTCGTCTTTAAATTTAAAAGGAAAAATGGAAATTTTAAAAAAGGAAAAGCAAAGTACAGTTTATTGAGTTTTTGAACATAGAATATACTACAACTACTGCCAATACTACAACTATATTGCCATAAAATGGACCAACCACCAACCATTCATTCGGAAGCTGCCTGTGAGACCATAAATATGTATATGATGTCATGACAAAATTGTGATGCAGACTATTTTTATAATGGTCTGTTTTTATAAATTTTAGTGTTCTGGAACTAGGTTCAGAGCCAAGTTAATGTTTTCCTAAAAACAGCCTTTAGCAGTGAACCGAACAAACGCATACCGTGTCATGTGACAACAAGCTGCCGTGTTTATGAGCCTGCTATTACAAAGGGGACTCATTAAATCTAATTAGATTCCAATTCCAATGGACAAACCTGCTGAGTCCAATCTTATGGGTGAATTCGTCGCTTTCTCTAAGTGTTTGCCTCTTTATTATGCACATTGTTTTTTCACATATATTTTAATATTTTTCTGTGTTCACATTGTTAAAGCTTCAGAACAATAACAAGTTAGAATATTGAACTTCAGCTAATTAGGTAATACTTCTGTGCTTGTAAAGTGATTTTTTATTTTAATTAAGAAATGTGATTTTCGAATTTTTAACTGAATTTCTGCTTTAAAAATGATAGCATACCAGGTCCTAATTAACGTTAAAGTTAAAAAATCAACTCCGAATTTACTGTCAAAATTAATTTTATCAAGTAATTATTAGTTGAGATTCATTACAATCAGGAAATTCTCCATAAATAGCTGATTTTTATAATGGTCTGTTTTTATAAATTTTAGTGTTCTGGAACCAGGTTCAGAGCCAAGTTAATGTTTTCCTAAAAAACAGCCTTTAGCAGTGAACCGAACAAACGCATACCGTGTCATGTGACAACAAGCTGCCGTGTTTATGAGCCTGCTATTACAAAGGGGACTCATTAAATCTAATTAGATTCCAATTCCAATGGACAAACCTGCTGAGTCCAATCTTATGGGTGAATTCGTCGCTTTCTCTAAGTGTTTGCCTCTTTATTATGCACATTGTTTTTTCACATATATTTTAATATTTTTCTGTGTTCACATTGTTAAAGCTTCAGAACAATAACAAGTTAGAATATTGAACTTCAGCTAATTAGGTAATACTTCTGTGCTTGTAAAGTGATTTTTTATTTTAATTAAGAAATGTGATTTTCGAATTTTTAACTGAATTTCTGCTTTAAAAATGATAGCATACCAGGTCCTAATTAACGTTAAAGTTAAAAAATCAACTCCGAATTTACTGTCAAAATTAATTTTATCAAGTAATTATTAGTTGAGATTCATTACAATCAGGAAATTCTCCATAAATAGCTGATTTTTATAATGGTCTGTTTTTATAAATTTTAGTGTTCTGGAACCAGGTTCAGAGCCAAGTTAATGTTTTCCTAAAAAACAGCCTTTAGCAGTGAACCGAACAAACGCATACCGTGTCATGTGACAACAAGCTGCCGTGTTTATGAGCCTGCTATTACAAAGGGGACTCATTAATTGCCAGACAAAGCTGTGGAAAAGCTTATTAGGTACTGCTTACGATCAATGAGAAGCATAGGCTTAGATTAGGTGAGACTTATAGTTATTATAATTAAGTTCATGTACATAAAATACATTTCTCATTGCAATTAGAATTCAGGTGAGACGATGTTATTGAAATCAATGATTTGCAATGAATCAGTAAAAAATTTAAAGTATTAAATCAGAGTTTTAGTATGGTACAAGTGCGCATGCTGTTTTTACAAATGAAACAATTTTTTCAATGAATTATCTATAATAACAGATGTATTCTTTATTTGCCTTTATAACTACATTACTTTTCATATACCAATATATATATACAGCAGCGAGCAAAACAAGAGCACGATTTTTATTTTTTCATTTATCCAATTAAATTTTAAGAGAGGTTAATAATATTCATTTAATCTAAAGCAGGTATGTGTAATACACACTGTAAAAAATTACAATCTTTTGCTAAATAGTTTCTAATACTAGAAAATACAATCCAACAAAAATGGGCGATGTGCAAATTAAGAGAACGATAAAACCAAAATCGTATATAACATTAAAATTCACTGAGAAAAGTACAATAATTCATTAAAATCGTTTGATAAACATTTAGTATGATGTGTGGAATCCTTTATTTTTTAAAACTTCTGAACAACAAAGACTGCAAGATCGTGCCAGTTTCTGACAAAGTTCTTCGGTTACTTTTTTGCATTCATCCTCAAGTATGCTCCATAGATTGTAGACAGTTCATGGGTTTTTCTTCCGAACGTGTTCAGTAAAAGTCAATCTTGCTATCTTTTTCTTCTTGCAGATTAATAGTTTGGTTGCATGCGAACAGATTTTCAATCCAAAGTTATTAAGACGTCGTAAAATAGTAGAACGACGCACGTCTTTGTTAGAAAGAGTTTTAATTTGTCGATGAAGATTAATTTACAGATCCTTACAATGAGCAATCAAAACAATGTGGTTAAAGAAAATCAAACAATTTTTCAATATTTATTTGACATAACTTCAAAGATTCCATGGTTTATAAAACCTTAATTAAAGGTTACTTACGTCAAAACAGAAGGGAATTCAACCAAAATCAAATAGGTTTCATAAAAATGGATTCTTTGACATGAAAATGTACTACTTACAATTATAAGTAGTTTCTTGTTTTACTGTGAGGGAGGTAAACATCTAAATGGCCTGAAATGCAGAAAAAGTAATGGTGAGACATCAGTGTTATATTTTGCTGCCATATTGAAAATAATCCCTTAAATTCAAAAAGGTTATCTTAAAAGCTTATATCATGACTGCTTTGCATACAAATATTTACTACATTTTATGCATTTTTATCCTTACAAGCATCTTGTATGCTTATTACATTACATCAATTTAACATCGCATTTGGGTGGCATTTTTTCACAGTGACGTTAATAAGAGCAACAATGCGTCTGAAAGCATTTCAAACAATAATAGATAAAGCAATTGCCGAAACGCAGCCAATAATCATTAAATACTTCCTTTTTCTATAAATAGACAAAATTGGGCCAGATTCAAACATTAAAGATCTTTTCATGGTAAAGCAATATCAATTGAATAACCTTCAAAAGCCAAGTATTTAAGAATTTTATTAAATACGATTTTTTCAAAAAAATATATTAAACTTTACTAACACAACCTCATAAGATGCCCACATTTTTATATTAGTTATCTTTGTCAAGAAAAAGTTATGATATACTTGATATATAGGTAAAAAATTCAAATATATTAGTATAAACGCCTGAGGCAGAACGCAGTATTGTTAAATTATAACTGCAAATTTATTATATTGGAGAATTTAAGTGTATTTTGATATTACAATGGCGAATCCTCATATTCTATGTCTACTGATTAAAATTTGGCTGAATGTAAGCTAGGGTACTAGGTTTTTAACAAATCAACGAGGTAAATGAGTGGAAATCATGTTAGGATAATGTTGTTATTATATAAGAAAATAAAAAGCGAATTATTGCTGATATATTTAATCATCATTATCACCGTCATCAGCAGAAACTTTCTTCATGTTCTTGCGCTTTACACGACCCGGTCTGGCGCCATTATAAGGTGAAGTGAGAGATAAATCAATGTATTTTTGTGATTCAACTCTTACAATGTATGAAGGGATGTTAACAATCTGTTTCTTCACTCTAAAATAATCAATGTAAATTAACACATTTATCTCAGCCAATTAGAGTGAGAATTTTATAGATGACACAGAAGGCGATGTTATTAGTGATGACCCTAGCTGATGAAAGTGCTAGAGGTATTGTTTTTGATTCATTTCGATTTTTAGCAAATGATTGCGCAGAATGATGAAGGAATTGAGAGATTTCATTTTAGCAATTTAGGAATTTACAGTTCATCATTGCGTAATATAAGTAATCTGTGAAGAGATAGACACAATGCCTTGAAAGTTCAAAAAATAGTTTTGGCTTGGAACTAACACAAATTTTATTTTGTAAGAAATTCATTGACATGCATATATCCAGCTAAAGGATAAAAAGATTGNCCCCCCCCCCCCCCCATTGTAAGATTTTAACAGATAATAATAAATGTGATAATAAATGGTATAAAATTAAATAAAAGCTTTTAGAATTTTTTCGAAATTTTCTGCGAAGAAAGCATACATTCCTCTCAAATTTTTTATTTGTATGAAACTAAAACAGGGTTATTTACAACTTTTATGTATAAGTTACTTCATTGATGGACAAAAAATTGATAAATGTTAGTTAGTATCGATAACTATTATTCCAGTATACCATTTTTTGATTTTTTGTAATAAAATGAACGTGATTGGAACAGTTCACAAAAATTGTAGTGTATTTCTACAGGCAAACTAAAAATGGAGAAAACAGTAGCTATTTCTAAAAGTAAATGGATAAACATAGGAACGACGTTTGCATTATGCGGTCTATACATGATGGAAAACTAGAACAAACAAGTTTATATTGATCACAATTACTACATGATAGGAGTTGAGTTAAGGGACCAGATCTAATTGTGTTAGAAACGGACTAAAGAAATACTATAAGAAAATCTATTTGGGAATTCTAGATATGACCCGATGAATATTCACGTAATTCCTAAAAAATTTGATGGAACTCATTAACGGATCTTTTTGAAGATTATGTATCTAGTACTCAAAAGTCCAATTGTGAAGGGGAAACTTCAAATGAAGTCCCCGTACTCCTTCATTTGGTGGTAACTTGGTTCAAAATTAAAGGAAATAGACATTCCGTCGGTAATTTATTGCAGGTAAATCAAAGGTTCGTAAATTAGTGCATTTTTCTGTAACTTTTTAATTTAGAAATACAATTTTTTCTCATTTTTTAAGTTATTCTACAGAAATAACAAATACTTTTTAATATAAAATAGCTAGTTTGCTTTAATTGAGTTAATTGTTGTCAAACTCATGGACGTAGTAGTCTGAACATTGAAAATAAGAATTATTTAGAAATGCAAAGAAATGAGTGGGAGGGGTGCAGAGGAAAATGAAATATGGAATTGGTTGAACTTGTACCTGCAAATTGTTAATGCCATTAAATATTGAAATTGCAACAATGGTTAGTTTTTAGAAATACGTTAAAAGCAAGATATATTTCGCCAATACTTTAAATAAATTTATAAAATACAATATGACAGAATTTCATAGAATCCCAACAATAAAAAAATTGTCCCTTACCGAATATGTCGTTGTCTAATAAGAACACGGGCATGATGAATAGATTTAGCCAGTCCTAGTTTGAAAACTTGCGTTTGAATTCGTCGTTCAAGAAAATCTTCCACCTTAAGTGACAACACATAATCCAGCTTCATTTTGGATTCTTCCAAAACACCGGTTCTAACCAAACGACGTAAAAGTGCATTACCTAAATGAAAGTTTTGCTAGTTTTTTGGAATTAAGTATGGTATTATAATTGCCTATAAAAGGAAACAAACATCAACATATTCAAAGCTAGTTATATTTTGTTTATTTACATTAAATACATATTAAAAGAAGTTGTATTGGCATCAAATTTCATTGCGATAGTGTAGTAGTGGTTCTAATCTTTTGAGCATACTGCCAGTGATGGATGTGAAATTCTTGTAGATATTCACGTTAATCTCCCTATAATAGCATTTTGCACATGCGCAGAGCTTTCTATCATGAAATTTTACTATTAAAATAAAGAAAATATGGGATGTGGTTTGATAAGAAATTAAAAAACAATGGTATTTCATTCAAATTAAGAAAGTGTCAGTTTAAAATACAACTAAGGACATTTATGCACGAGATAAAGTCTGAATTACTTACATAAAATTAGAAATGACCTATGAAACAAATTCCAACATTTCTCAATTGATTAGCCCTCGTTTCAAGAACTCTATTCGTAGAAATATTCTCATAATAGCTTTAGGGGTCATATAATAGCCACATACCAAATTTGGGCTCAAGGGAAGGAATTCTTAAAAAATATATAAAAATGAAAAAAAAATGAAAAATATTGCTGGAAAAATTGGATTTATTGTAATTTCAACAGTTATGAATGCGTTTTAGAAATAATTTTTACATTTACAAAAAATTTGGGCGTTGTTCAATACCTGATATTGTTTTCAAGTTGATATTGGTAGTTTTTTCTAGTGAAAATGAGGGCCGCATCCGGCAATGTCAACAATTCCAATTTCAGCCCCAATTTTGGCCAGTATTTTTAACAGTGTAAGTAAACTACATGCTTAAGCCATATCTGATGTTAAAATTCGGAAAAAGAATGCGTAGGGTACAGTCTTGTTTCAAAATAATACGTAGCGCCCCACATGAATTAAGAGCCTCTATATGTTTGAAGATTTATACCTAGCGCTTGCATGTTTGTCGATTTTTACTTAGCGCCCGTATAAGTGTATATATATATATATATATATCCGTATATAACTGCTAATATAAGGAAAGGCGGAAATTAGTTGAAAAAAGCCATGTGGTTTTGTGACCACGAATTACAAAATTCTATGAGCATTCAACTCAAATCATACGACAATAGCATTTATGTGAACCGTTTTCTAAATAAGGAGGATAGGGAAACCGAGAAAAAGATACTGAAGACTAGATACGAATTGCTAAAGAAAGGCATTCCGAAAAATACACTAAGATAAGAAAGCTAAAACGATATCGTGGTGACGAAGAAGTGATGCTAGCGGAAAATTGCCTAGCTGACACAAGAAAAGTGGAACGCGCGAACGCCAGTGAATTATCATTGCCTAACATGTTAAGACATAAAATAAACGGCGTAAGAATTAAGTTCACCTCCATCATTGCTCTGCAAGAGACCAAGATTCAGGAGGATACCGCAGATAATGAAATCAAGATTAATTCCTTTCATCTCTTTCGACTGGATAGAAACTGATAATTTCTTGGAAGGAGATGGAGGGCTCATTAGGTACGTCAATGAAATCTGGTGCCCGAACTGGCCAAAAGTCCTTATGGCTGAATCTAATGCGGAAATTGAAATAAATGTTATAAAGTGCCGTCCCAGGTTTCTGCCGTGTCAATATAGAGGCATTATCTTTGTCAACTTGTACATAAGGCCCAAGAGTAAGAAAACTGGACGGGACAAAGTTTTGAAGCGTTTAGTTGGAATGTTGTTGGTGCAGCAGTTGTTTTGTAGTTGTTGTAGGAGCCATAAATAGAGCTAAACTTTCAATATTGGAAAGTATGAACATGACAAATGTAGGCAACGAACCAACTTATTTCCCAAACGAATCCCAATTGGATGCTGCCTATTTCACCGACGATACACTGATATCGAACTGCTTTCACCTATTGAATAATAATAATAATAATAATAATAATA
>CABFPE010000310.1:507668-517853 GCA_900660155.1 Hofstenia miamia
GCCCTTCTCCAACTTCGCCTACTCTTCCATTTGCTCCTATTTCATCTCCTGTGACTGTCCTCGCTGCCGTAAAACTTGACTTGGTTTTATTTCTTGTTGTGTATGCCTTCAGCGGCTAAATAAAGTCATTGATTATTATTATTATTATTATTATATGGGTTTGAGAAGGATATTAAGACCGGCGATGCAATAGTCTAGAGATATTTCAAGTGCTTCATCTTTGTGAAAATTACAGCACTAAAAATTTTATATTTTCTACTAAATTTAATATAACTTCAATTAGTAAATAAACATACACGTGTTAATTTGAATTTGATTCGCTTTTAGAAATATTTGCTAATATTCAATTGATCATTAAGCACGTTACATATTGCTTTCATAACTCTCACCATTCAAGAATGTCTACATTGAGCAATAATCAAAAGACTTCATATCGTAAATATTTTGCTATTAATTAATGCACATGCAAAATTCAATGTCGAGTTAACTTCCAAATTCTAAAAACATATCTCAATATTTTTAATAAACTTCTGTCCTTGATTCCCTCAATATATTGCTGCTTTATGCCACCAAATGCTTGTTTTTTTGCGCTGTTCAACGACAGTGGTATGATGGTTATTTTGATTCAATAGGTTTTTATGTAATTTATAAATTATTACATTTTCTATAAACTAATTTCTATTGTCATGCTGTTATATAGGTTAGATAAATGCTGGCTATTATTTAAAAAGATGTGTCGTTTTATTATTATTGTAGTTTTCATAATGTCAATTTTTATTAACATCAATTGAAAATATACACGAGAGATAATTCCAAGATAATCTAACATAATTAAAATATTAAGTGCTTTCAAATATATTCATTTGAAACTATTTTGATCTCGCAACTATTAAAAAATCATGAAATTAGGTACTGCGTGTTATATGTTGATGTACTGATGTGGATTCAGTGAGTTTTTGTCCCATTGCCTAATATATTCTATTTATAGTAGTAATTTAGGTACCAGTGTTTGTCATACTCATAAGAATTAATTTGTAAATTTCGTCAAGGAGTGCTTAATACAACAGGAGTGACAACCATTAATTCATTGAGATAAAATCAAATGGCTTCATTTATTCAAAATGTGTGTATAATTACATAAGTAAAGAAGCAAGAAAAACACAATAAAACTATGTAAATCTATGTATTTAATTGTTAAAATAATTTATTTTCCATACGTTTGGTAGAATGCTAAATAGAGATACTGAACTCTTATTTCTGTGTGTATTTACAATTGTAATAACTATATTTCATCAACATACTTTTTCATAAAATTCGATGGATCGGGTTTGTAACAAACGTTATTGTCCACTTTACTTACCTGAACAATACAAAATGCAAGAAGTTAAACAATAATTGCTACCATGTTTTGCAAATTTTCAATTTTGTATTTTATTTAATTAATTTCAGGACTGGTGCCCTAATATTATAGGACTGAATTGGATTAGTCATCAATTTGCACTGATATCTCTATTTTTTAAGATAGGGGTCAAAATTGACCCTTACAGGAGATATAGGGATATTGAAATGTTAAATTTTTCTTTTAGATGTATTTGCGTTTGATTACAAATGCAAGATACCTTGCATATATTAGTCTAACATCTTTTTTGAAAGTCCAAACGGTTTTCTAATGCATTTGATAGAAATTAGACTCTAAATTTAGGTCACTTTTCAATATTTAATGGAAAGGCGGATTTCGGGCAGTGTAAAACAGGCAGCAAAGGCCGATGTAGTTTTTCGAAATGGACTGATTCCTAACTCTTTCTAATTATTTAATTTTTAGAATATAAACGAATGAAACCTTCAATATATCTCAAACTTAACTTTTTCAACGTGAATGAAATACAAAACTATTAAACTCTCAGCTCCAAGCAAAACTTCGATATAAAACAATAACTATGGGTAAAGTTGAAGCAGCAAAATAAATACGAACCTCAACTTTGTTTGGCAAATCCTTGATTCATCTCTGGCTTTCATATGCATTTATTTTTTTCGTAAACTGTATACAGTGTGTTTCATCTCAAACGTAATTTTTAAATTGATTTTTATGTGTATTTTCATTGCATGAGGTGGTATCAAAGATACCGGATTTTGTAGCTAAAAGTGAGACAGTTGATTTAAGAATCCTTTCAGAGCTTCAAAATCAAAACGAAGATGTTTTCAGACAACGAGAAAAAATGGACAGTTCAGCAGTTTGAAAGAACACCTTCTCCAATGAAAGTTCGTCGAGCCTTCTTGCGTGAATTCAAAATCAATGGATCACCAAAGAACAAATATCAACTGAATACATTTACAGGAGTTCGTGATCTTTTTTAAGAATCTGGTACTATCCACAAACAAAAAAGGGCTGCAATAAAACCAAAAAGTACTGAAGAAGTTATTGAAGAAGTCAGGCGCTACATGGCTGAAAACAGCAGCAGTTCTCTCAGGAAAGCTTGCCAAAGCATCTCTCCCACAAAAACCATCATCATACTACTGTCCAACCACTAACTGAGGCCCACAAAGTGCAGAGAAAAAACTTTTGTCAATTAATTCTGGAACAACCAGCCAACATCGTCGAAAGAATCGTTTGGACCGACGAAAAATTCTTCTGCTTTCACCAAAAGCCACATCGAAAGAATGACGGAGAGTGGGCTAGTAGTAACCCTCACAACATCATTGAAACAAATGACAGGAATAATGTGAAGGTCATGTTTTTCGTTGCTCTTGTTAAAGGAAAAAATCCAATCGTCTACGCATTTCTTGAAGGTAATGGAAATGTTAGGTCTGTGAATAGAGACTCTTATCTCTGGTGGATGCAAGATGCTGCTCCTCCGCATTACACACATGATGCTTTGGAATTTCTTATTGACAAATTCCAAGGACGAGTAATCAGTAGAAGAACGGATTCCCCCTGGCCAGCACACAGTCCTGATTTGAATCCTCTAGACTTCCATTTCTGGGCGGCAGCTCAAGCTAAAGCTTATACACAAAAACCAAACTCAATCGAATCTTTGGTAAACTGTGTGACCAGATTTACAGAAAGATTCAGCCAGGAAGTTATAGAGAAGATCAGTCACAATGTGGTGAGGCGTGCAACTTTGTGTCTGCGGGAAGATGGGGGACATTTTCAGCACCTTCTTTAAGATTTTAAAGATATTTTTGTATGTTTCAAAATGGAAATAGTTAATAAATGCCTTTCAATAATAAAATGTCTATTCATTACCTATAAAATGATAAAAATCATTTATAATTATAGTCTATATATATATGTCTCATAAGCGATTTAAAAATTACGTTTGAGATGGAACACACTGTGTATTAGTAATAAGGTATCTTTTGAGTAATTTACGCGTTTATTCTCATAATTGCTCCCTCCAACAAAACATCTATTGATGTGTGATATAATGCAATGTGTAATACGCTACGAGAAGATATGGATACAGCAATGTATGCATATTCTACAAGGTGGCGTTTTTTATGCGATAAATGAAGCCTTTTGATTTTTTCACAATAAATGACTAGTTGTAATTCCTGTTGTATTTAGCACTCCTTGAGTTCATGTATGCCATTCTTTACAATCTGATTTCGAAATGGTTTGTATTGAGTGCTACAGAAGTCTTCGGTGATTTCCTATATCTTACTTTTAATGGGTAGTTTTAGCTTATCAAATAAGTGCAAATTCTTGTTTCTCCTGCAAATACAATATTTCTAAACCATCTTGTAAACAATAATAGCATTTTTATAACTGTATAAAATGGCCGTCTTCCTGAAAAAATCAAATTACTTATTTTCATGAATTCCGAAACATTTTCTTTAATAATTTTTTCATTGTACCAATATTTCAATTTGTCATATATAATTGATTTAAAAGTCAAAAAATATTGTATATATGACTTTAGTGAACTGGAAATTCGACGAGATGCCAACGTATTACACGTTACTATAGATGATCTTCATATTCCGTTTAATTTCCTCCCGATGAAACTTTTTGTAAATAATGATTTAAAATATCTTGTTTTATGGAATATAGGACTCTCGTATTTGACTAGTGACTTTATTGAATTCATCTAAATCGTTTAAGACATTGTCCTTATGCAAGTTGTCTGGTCCTTGTTATCCTGACGGTGTTCCTTCCTTTGTAATTCATGAAACCTCCTCCACGCTTTCTATCCATTTAAAGCATCTTTACTCCTTCATTTGCTCCACTAAGCGCTATCCCGCCTGTTGGAAGACATCTTGGATTTCTCCGCTGTTAAAATCTAATCAGCTTCCCTCCTCGCAGGTCACGTCCTACCGCCCAATAGCTATTCTATCTCGACTGTCTATCATCTTTGAACGCCTTGTTTTTCGTTATGTATTTCCAAAAATTCGTCACCTCATCTCTTCTTCTCAGCATGGCAACCTTCCTGGTCGCTCTACGATTACCAACCTGCTCACTCTGATCGAAAACTGCTACTTTCACTCTGATAGTAATGATCCTGGTTGTATTATCTTTCTTGACATCTCAAAAGCGTTTGATCGTCTCCCTCATTCCATTCTGCTTGACAAGTTACGTTTATTTGGTTTTGATGTGGATTTCATCGAACTGTTCCAGTCCTACCTGACTAATCGCCACCAGTGTGTCAAAATCAACTCGTCTATCTCTTCTCCTGTCCCCGTTACTAGTGGTGCCCCTCAAGGCTCAGTGTTTGCTGTTCTTTTCTTCCTCGTTGCCATTAACGACCTCCCTCATTCTGTTCTCAACTCGTCTTGCCTGTTGTATGTCGACGACACTGCGATTTTTGATTTTGGTTGGTCTTTTGCTTCGAACATTTTTTCTGATCTTGAGCACTTGTCTACTTGGTCCTCTGTCAACCATCTTGATTTTAGCACTACCAAGACATGTGGTATTTCCTTTTCTGTGGCTCCCCCTTCTGATTTGCCTCTACCTGTGAACTTTGCGCCTCATCACACTCATCTTGGAGTTCAACTTGCTGCAAACTTAAATTGGACTGGACATGTGTCTTTGCGTCTCCGCAAAGCTAATTCCTCGCTATTTGCCCTTTTCCGTAATGTTCCTTTTAATACCTCGTCCGCTGTGAAGCTCTCTTTGTTCAAGTCCATTCCTCGCGCCATTCTTCTCTACGCGTCTCCTTGTTGGTGGCCTTCTCGTGCTTTGTTCCACTCCATGGAACGTTTCCAGAAACGCGCTTTCAAATGGATTTCCTCTTTGGACTATAAAGACGCTCTGCTGAAATTCTCCACTCTCCCGCTGTCACTCTACTTCCATGCCTGTGATCTCCTTCTGTTCAATCGACTACTGACTCGCAAATTGGATCTTGATCCTTTTGATTTCATTAAGTTCTCCAATTCCTGCTGCACTCGCTCTGATGATGTTGTCACCTTCTCCATTCGTCGTACAAAGAAACATCGCACCCTTCACTCGTTTTTCAATCGTGCTTGTACTGCTGCTAATTACATCTTGACTCGCAACCCTCCAACAGCGATTGATTTCTTTTCCCCACCACCGAGCTTCAAGAAATCTTTGATGGCTTTCCTCTTTGCTGAGCCCTTCTCCGACTTCGCCTACTCTTCCATTTGCTCCTATTTCATCTCCTGTGACTGTCCTCGCTGCCGTAAAACTTGACTTGGTTTTATTTCTTGTTGTGTATGCCTTCAGCGGCTAAATAAAGTCATTGATTATTATTATTATTATTGATCAAATCTGACTAAGGAACAATTCTATAGTTTCGATTTATTAACAATGGAAATATTTGGGAAATAAAAGTTTGTTTGATAAAATATAATATTTTGGTAATTTCAACCGCAATACATGTCTGGTAATTGTAAATAGTTGCTATTCAGATAGAACTGTCTTTTTTACGAATTTATTAATTAGCCAATACATATTTATTTAATGTTTTATAGTTCTAAATTCAATAATGATTCTTATACTGGTCAGATATATGCAGTGTTGACTATCGAATTTAATTTGCAATAAGCATCCGCAGTGAACTTGGGTAAAGTAAGGTTTTAATATTTTTAGATAATGCTCAATATGTTCTAAAGCCATTTTTGAGTTATCAAAATTATATCATAGCATTTTATTTATGCATTGAATAGCACAGGGTTGCTGTTTAAAACGTTTTGTTCCTCAATAAGCAAACCAACATGATCTGCGGTTGGACCAATACGCCCAGTTGACTAAATTTACGGGTCACTCGTGAAAGCTTAAGAATTACGGGCGTAGAAATATATTTGAACAAAAGAAATTTATATTTAAAATGTAGTAAATAATTTAACAATTGGATTTGCAGAATTTGTGAAATACCTCTCATTTGTTCAAATAAATTTTAACATTAAAGAAATCACATCGAGCTTCACCCCTAAGAAATTATATTAATCGTGTTTGCAATATAATTATAACTATTTATTAAATTTTAGCTTTCTTTAAAATGCGATGGTATTAACAAATGTTTTATGAGTGTATTTTTGTAATTTGGAAAATTTGTCCACTCGACTTTTTATCGAAAACAATAGCATATCGTTTCGTTTACGTGTATGCAACGAAGAATTAATGTTGATACGCTTATCATAATTTCATGTTTTTGCTACAATAAGTGTTTTCAGCAAAATTTTAGTACTCTGAAGAGGTTCTATCTAAGAGTAAAAAACATTGTTCTAGAGGTTTAATAAGGTTTTTGTTTCAAAATGCAGTTTACTCCCATTTTGCTTTTCATTACAGAATACGTGTGCGTTGATTTGCTTTTTGATAAATTATCGTCTAGATTTGTGTAGAGACAACGCGAAAATGATCACATGATTTTGTCACTCTCTCATTGTTCTATTTGTCCCAAATTAGTCATGGAAGTTTCAAAAATAACACCTGTATAGACAATGTGACATACATACGTGAATTAGTGAACTTTTAGAGCTAAACAGTGAGCTATTGTTGAAACCGATTTTTTTTCAAAATGTACTTTGATAGCATAAATGTTGAAAACACAGCAATATATATAACATTGATCAATGTATGCAGAACTATTTAATTTAATTTTTTGGAAACTGACAGGAGGAATTAACTTCATTTATTGCTGAATCATGTGGTTTTTTATTGGCTAGGAGTTCTAGCCACTAATTAGCGATGCACTACATTTTAATTTTTTCTACTAATGAATTAACTTAAGGAGTTGCATGTTATTTATTTAGACTGTGTACAATTCATAGTTCGTTTTCTTTCGCAACGTGCTTTGCTATTTACTTTAATACCGCCAACTTTATTATTTGCGTTTTGTTTAATTCAACTCATTGTTGGCCAATATTTTATTCGTGTGTTCATTTTAGTATGCTGCAATGTATTCCGAGGACAATGAGTTAAGAAATCGAACACGTGCAGATAACAGTCCCGGCATGTTGCCCAATCGGAGACAGACGGTTTCGAATAGCCGCTTGTTTTTGTACATTGCCGGTGTCGTTCTGGTTTTATATTTATTAGTTTCTTACAGAAATTTATTTTTCTCTCAGCCTTATCAGTATGTTATTATGATTGATGCTGGAAGCACTGGATCACGTGTCCATGTTTTTAAGTTACAAAAGAGTGGTGAATCCATTAATGTGTTAGAAAATTATTTCGATCATTTGGAGCCTGGACTATCCTTCTATCATAAAGAACCAAACAAAGCTGCTGAGAGTCTTTCACCTCTTTTGAAATTTGCTGTTCGTCACATTCCTAACGATCAACTTCCTCATACCAAAATCGAAGTAAAAGCTACGGCAGGGTTACGTTTACTCTCTGAAAGTATTGCAGACAACATTTTAAACGAGGTCACTAATTTCATTAAAAGTCAGAAAAAGTTCTATACTCCTACAAATCATAAACTAGCTGCCATTATGGAGGGTGAAGACGAAGGTCTTTTTGCCTGGATTAGTTTAAATTATTATCTGGGAAATATTGATTCCAAAGATCCAATAAATGTTGCAGCCATTGATTTGGGTGGGGGCTCGTTTCAGGTAGTCTCTGAATTAAATAATCTACATTCCATACAAACAAATTCCTTGGAGAAGCACATGCATAAAGTTAGTTTGAGTGGAATCAAACGAAACATATTTGTAAAGAGTTTCCTTGGAATGGGCTTGAAAGCGGCACGTTTTGCGTTGTTACGAAGCACTGATGCCGCCAAAACACTGACTTCGCCCTGCTTACCGCGTGATTACGAAGGTGAGTGGGAATATAATACGGGTGTTAAGTACAGCCTGAGGGGCTCTCCTATTTCCGATTTTGAAAGTTGCCTTGAAAGTATGCGTTCTCAATTTAATACCCAAATCATCCCCATCACTGAACTTTCCAGCAAGGATGTGTATATATTTTCATATTTCTACGATAGAGCTGTGGATGCAGGACTAGTTAGAGGTTATAGCACTTCAAAACTTTATGTTTCAGATTATAGAGAAGCAGCGAAGCATGCTTGTTCCGCCCAGCTTTTAAATATGCGTTTCCAGTGCCTCGATCTCACGTTCATATCTTACATTCTTGAAGACGGATTCAAATTTGCACCTAGTTTTCAGATATATGTTGCGAAAAAGATTGATAATAAAGAAATTTCGTGGGCACTTGGAGCAGCATTTCATCTCGCGTCTAAAGATTTTTAAATTATATTTATTAGGGATTATTTAATATAATAAATTTTATTATTTAATGGTTTTTATTGTGTACATGTACTGTATATATCATACTAAGTTATTCAACTTAAATTGTTGTAGTTAAATTTGTTTTATATTGTACACAGTGTAGTGAATTTAATTTTCGATATACAATGTTTTGTTTTCCAAATTCTGTTCTACATGTATGTAAAATTCTATCATTTTCTATCTAAACTATTGACCGTAACGACGAATTTTTTTAATGTTATACTAATAACTCATTCTTATTTTATAGAGATTGCCGCTATTTTCTCTGAAATATTCTGTTCTTATTTTATTTTATTCTTTTCTTGAACTAAAAAATATGTGTCACTTGGTTATGTGTATTGTAAAATTGGTAAATTCACAAAATGAACTTATAATGGAAGTCTGGAAAATTAATTATTTGAACACTTTACTAAAAAAGAAACGATTATATAGTAATGCCGAAGCATTTAATTAAGTGAACGATGTTCAATTTGTAATCCTTATTTATTTTTATGATATCCATAATTAGAAATTCGTCACCATTAACACAGTTTTGAAAATTGTTTTAAATGTTGGATTTAAAAAATATTCCTATGCAATTGACACTGAAATTTAAAATAACTGATTTTTACTATATTTTCCAGTGGATTTTGATCGGGTACTCGAAAACCTTTTGCATTCCCTCATAGGCAAAGCTGTTTTCCATGAATCAGTTTTGTGCTATGAATCCTGATTATACCGCAATTTTATTTTATAAATATAATCAAATGAACAAATTATGTTTTTCTATGTATCTGTCAAGAGAGCAGTAGCTAGAATTTTTAAACAGCCTCGAGTGGTTTGCAAATAATATACATTCGAGTTTTAAATTTTAAGACAGTTAAATTTATCACTTTACCCTCCCTTATCCACAACAACAGTCGGGTTTTCATAATTATTATCGTGTACGGGCGAGTAATCTCTTGGTCATCACAAAATCGGCTGTTTCCAACAAAATCTTTTTGAGCAAAAACATATATTTGAACTTTAATAATATAGTTAATAAAATAGTATTTCTGCAACAGATGTAAAGTATGATTTGTCCCTACCAACTATGAGTGTTTTATTAGATGTTTGTACAGGTTGCACATCTGTTCAATATTAATTGAAAAATGTTACATTGTCGATATTTTCACCATCAGTATAAGTTGATATATATTTATGTCACTCTTTTTTGCTTTTTCTTGCGATCAGTTACAATAATTGCTCATTGCAAACTGGCTTTGTTGTGAAACCAATTAGATTACCTAATTTGACTTTACAGTGCATTTTAAATGCTGAATTTATCACGTGTTTATTAATTTTTTATTTTTTATTATAAAACACTGATAGTATTTTCTTTTTAATATTGATTATTGATGCTTTATGCAAGCATAAGTTATATTCATTTATCACCAAGTTTGGAATTCTATTTATCTTTCGCAATCAGTGTTTGTATTAATGGTACACCTATATATATATATATATATATATATATAT
>CABFPE010000310.1:522958-540757 GCA_900660155.1 Hofstenia miamia
AGGCTTATGGCCAATTCCCTTTAAGTACAAAATTTATTTTGCACACGGCTACTCCTAAGAAAATTGAACTGCCACAGAACACTAACTTAGGCATTGAAGCTAGAACTGCTTTAGTTGTAACAGTGTGCTGAAGCAAATATTCAGTCAATGTGCTTTACATTTACAAAATTTTGACTTGTATTCGTCATGTGTTCTTTTGAATTCTCTTGTTCATGCAGAGATTACTCAAATAAAAGAACTTTTTAAGACTAACTATAGCCTTATAGTTTATACAATTAAGTATCTTCCTATTTTGGAGAAAGTGTTCAACACTTTGTATGACTCAAACGTATTTTAGTTATTATAAAACAATTTTTACTGTTCTTAAAACATTTATATTTTCTTAAGCACATTTAGGGTGTGTTTAACATTTTCTATGGTGTTGAGACTTTCTGCTTTTTGAATTTTTATTTCCACAAATTTCCATTATATTTCCATATCACAATCTGGAAATGGAATGGAATAGATAGGTTCATGTCCATTTGCAAAACTGATTAATGCTAATCTTTTGTTTAAATCAGAAGAATAGAACAAATGAAATAGGTCGAAAATTTAGATTTTGTGTCACACTTGTAATGGCTGAGATTCAAGAATTACAATCACAGAGAAAACAGAAATCACTTATTCAAATATATATTTCAAAAAAATGTTGAAAGAGATGGACTGACAGCATTGTCAATTTAGAAAATGAGTGGAAAATTAAACGAACGCAACATCTGTTAAATGGTCATTTTGCTGCCCCCTGAGAAAAAATATTGGGGGGGTGCATCACCTCCAGCACCCCCGGTTAGCTGGGCCCCTGACTGTTGCAATATCCTTCTGTCACGAATATCCCAATAGCATTTCTTGCCTACTGGGAACTCATCCAGGGGCTTGGAGTTCATATTTCGAATGCCTATTTCAAGCATCATTGCAGATATACTTATGGCAGTTATTAAAATTGAAAAAAAATAAATCTACTGTCCGTGGTAGTACTTTTCATTAACCAAATTCAAATTAAGATATTAGTCTTTGTGATCTCAGACTATTGCTTAAACTGCTTTCTGATCGGCTGGTTGAATTATGTCAATAATTAAAATCTAAATGTAACAGATTTCATTATGGGTTCAGATGTAAGAAAAGTGGATTAATTTGTGTCCTCATTATAATTTATGGACTGGTATTCCCACTAGCATAATTATGCGTTATGACATTGTGATGAATATGGGGTAATGTCAAGCTTTGATATTGTTTTTATTCTAAAGGCTGAACTTCCCGCCGACAGCAAAAGCAATTTAAATCTGATTGCATTTACTAAAAAAATTCTCACGCTGTTTAATGCAATTATTCAATCGTTTGTCATGCAGTTCAGTCGCGTTAATTTCACTATAACGAGATACATAGATTCTCTTACCGATATTTACAATCATTCCTTGCGAGCATTTACAACAGATGTTACTTAATTAACTCTCTTAATCAATTAACACTTCTTGTCAGTTGTGTAGTATTCTTACGTTTAGTCGTTCAATTTATTGCAAAAATAAGGATTATCCGGCTGATTCAAATACTTTGTAGTGTATATCTGAGACAGAGTGACTCTTAATATGCATTGATATTTGATTGAATCGACATAGTTCTTGTACCGCCATTTAAGTAAAACGGTCATTCATCGAAATATATTATTTTTGAACACTTAGTTATTCATGTCTTGCCAATTTCTAATCGAAGAGATAGATTTGCAAAGTTTCTTTCCTGAAATACTTTCAAAAAGACCATGTTCACGTAATGATCATTTTAATACTGTGTTTCAGTTAAATTTAATGAATTAGGACTTTGCACTACTAATCAGTTTTTTCTTATGATCCATCAAATTTAATTTAACGACATCCATAAGAACAATTATCTATATTATATATCAGATGCTGTAAATTTTTAAACACGTTGACAAAATTCTTGTATAAAAAATTAATACTTTTTTTATTGTACATCCGTACAAACCTAACTGTAGATTAATAATACCTATTTTCCTGATCAATGAAACGTACTTGCATTAAATTTATCAATGGCCGACGTGCATGGCTCTATAGGAAATATTGATAGTGATTGCTTACGACATTAGAAATGCTTTTCAATTAATTATGCCACATTATCCATATTTCTTTGGGAAAACCTTAGTTATATAGGATTTACTCGATATTATATGTAGGTTTATTATCATTGATGGCAGCAAGAGAAGGCGCAAAAAGTGTTTTTGCTTTGGAAGAGTTCCAGCCAATGGCTGCATGCGCCGAACGTATCATTGAACAAAATGGATTCAGTGAGAATATAACTGTAATCAACAGTCGTTCAACTCTTAACGATCACCCACTTCATGGCTTATCAGACATTTTGGTGACTGAAGTTTTTGACACGGAATTAATAGGCGAAGGAGCTATAGGTAAGTTTTCAAAGTAAATATAAATTATCCTTTATTACATACATACAAAAGATCGAATTATTTAACTATGGAATTTTTCATTGGGGAATTTCCAAACAGAGGGACGATATGCTAATGAATATAATATCATTTTAACACATTATATTTTACTTCAAATATTAATAGGGTTGTTGTATTATAGCGTTATTATATTAATAGAAATGTATACATATATTCACTTAATACACTGAGCCTAGCAGCAATTGAAAGCAAACAATAAGGAGTCAGACCTTTTGCAAAGTGCTATACAAAGTGGTGTTTGCAAATAGATTAATTGAATATATAGTGTTTTATTTTATTTCGATACTAGTGCTCAACATTTTATTAAAAATTAAACAAACTGTGATAGATTAGTAATTGACGTAATGACAATAAGGTAACTGTTTCAACAGAGCGTAGTGTATTGAATAGTTTTGTCCACTTCAAGCAACAATTGCATTATAAGTCTGTTCTTTAATTGTAAATCTTATATATCATGAATAGTGATCCAATTGCCAGAATCATAAATGTAAAAGCAACTATGTACATTGATATACCGCCATCCTCCACTACAATTTTAGGAAATTTCTCCACCAATGACGAATTTCTTGGTAGTAAATTTATTGGGACCACGTGTTGCAGTAGAGATATAGCGAAAAGTGCTGATGTGAAGTCCATTTTTTAGTTGGTTGAAAGAGCGGTAAATGAGTGTATAGTTAGTTTCACAATACATTACTGACAGTGATCATTTAAGAGTGAGAGTCAGTTTATTTGATCTTCATATATTTGACTAAAAATGAAAGAGTATTCAATTTATAATTCGTTCAAGGATTTGCCAAATTCATTTTTTGATCTTGTTAAGGAACTTCGTTTTCAAGAAGATTAGAATTTGATATAATAGATGATGAACATCATTCTACTGTATAAATTGTTTATTTTTAAGTGTAGCAATTAGCCAAAATTTATAGTTTTGCAACATTGCAGAATAATCTAACTTTTTGCCTCATTTTGCATGAGTTAATTGCATTCAAGAACAAAATGTTGGGAGTTTGATTTACTAAATTTACATAAAGGTGAGATAAATGTCTCTTTCTCATAGTATGCAATTGGTATTACTTTTAAGGAATCACGATCAATATGAGGTAAAATTCACTACGCGTCACAATGCATGCACTGGGAATGCAGCACACGCTAACTGAGTGTTGGCCATTTAATTTAATCCTTTCAAATGGTCAATAAAGGATCCTTTAAATAATCCTTTATTTAAACTAGATTAGTTTAAATGATTTTAGTTTAAACTAATCCTTTAAAACAAGTCCATTATAAAAAAGAAAATAAGTACCAAATCAGCAAGGGGCTGTTCAATGTTACGTAATAATATAGTTGTAGTGACAACCTCTCGGATGTAGCATTCATAAGGCACATAACAAACAAAACTAGAAGGGAGAAATAAATCAGTTAAATTCTTACATTTGTACTTGCGTACAAAACAAAATACTATCAAACATTTCATTTGATTCTCCTTATCTTTTTAACGTTATGTGCCTACCTTAAATCATGCTTTTATTGAGCTTTCACATACACCCTTCAAGTTTGGCGTTATGTACCTTCCTTAAATGATATTTTAATTTTGTTTTCGCATACGCCTTTCAAGTTTAGCGTTGCTTTAGATTGTCATTGTTCAAACATCCAATGACAGCAGGAAAAATCACGTGGTTTGATCTCAGGTATTAAATCAAAACTAAACAGGTTGGACTATCCCTGATGCCGATGAGCCACTAATAGCAAGACCAGGGTTGGAAAAAGATGATCCTATAGAAGAGGCATGCAGCATCTAGCCACACCACCAACTACCATGGATGATCAAATTGCTGAATTTGAACTCACCATAGACGAGGACATATGTGCTTTTGAGTTTTTCAAAAGCAAGAAAACAGAAGAGAATTTTCCCCTCCTTCGGCAAGTAACAAGAGTAATTTTGTGCGCATTCCGCCTGCTGTAGCGTTTTCTCAGACAAAATTGTTGACCTGCAATCGGAAGTGCAATTTATCGTTGGGGCAATTGCAAGCTAGCCTGCAATGTATGTGGGAATAAATAGTTGCAGTACTATATTTAAACTTCTTGCAATACATTTTCGTATTCCTTTTTGCTTTCCTTTATATTTGCAGAAATACTTTTTACTTTCCTTTAAATAGTAAAATCACACAAAAATCCTTTTAAAGGATCCTCTTTTGAACCAATAAATCCTTTTAATTTTTATTTTCCTTTATTAGGAGTTTAAATGGCCAACACTGCGCTAACTAAAAATTTTCTACGTTAACCCATTTAAATTGGACCAACTGCTTTCATATAAGTAAAACTATTGCAGTGGATTCTATATCAATTAATTGTTAATTTCCGCGAATGGATAGCGATTGCCCTCATTATAAAATTACTTATCGAATTATTTTTCAAAGGTTATAAGCAATTCCTTGATTAGTTAGTTGTATTACCGTTTGGCAATGCGAGCTTTATGTATCTTGAACTTTCGGTTTTTAATTCCCTGGTCATTACGCTTTTGAGAGAGGCAGGTTGTATCAATCCAAAATTGTGAACTTTTGGCTTTAGCATGACACGAACACAAAGAATATCTAAGATAGTATTTACGACTAAAAGATCACATTTAACTGTATGAAAGAAAAAGGAAAAACAAATAATTGGAATAGACCAAGAAAAAACACATATTTATATTACAAAAGGCCTCAATCAATTCCAACAATCAAGATTAATTAATGAAGAAATTCTGTTTTTGAAATCCTAATAAGTGTTTAACACTTTGTTTGTATATTGATTTTATATGCAAAGGATTTTAAGAATAAATATTATTAGAGCGTATTTCAATACAAATTTAAGTCGATTATTTCAAATACATTTTCGATTCTGATTTTCTAAACTTCAGATTAAGGTTTTAAACTTCTATTTTATAATTTTCAAAAGTTCTTTAGTATTATCACTATGACCTATTTAAATGTTATATACAGAAGGCTTCAAATTGGAAAGTGACAATATGAGGTAAACATGGACCCGAACCCTGGCCGACCCGAAATGAACCGTTGATTTTGTTTTGACAATATGGATCTCTGTCCAATCAAATTATCATTGAAACCAATTATTTTCTTATAAGGGAAACAGCAATTCATTGGTATTAGTAAACATCTGGAATCTTTCTCAAATCACGCGAGGATTTGATTTCACATTCGTGATACAGAATTTGGAAATGAGAAAAAAGGCATTTTTAATGTCGATAATCTATGTTATTTGAAGAGAATAAATCATGAAAATAGTGTTACGCAAAAGTAATCCTACCTACATTTTGTCAAAAGTTGTGTAATATTTGGTATTTCTTCTAGAACTGATCATTTAGTCATACCAAGATGTCTTTGTTATTCCTAAATGCTATTTTTTCCAAATTATATATTGTATGTGACGTGTGTACTTTTGATTTAGATTATCTAATTGCAAAAACTGAGTGTGTGAGGTGAAATTTCAAAAAATTCGTTCACATCCAATAAAGATGGACCTTGAAATATTCTAATATCTACATTATGTTAATTTTTCTTTTATTGTAAGTGGAAATTGTTAACTGAATTTATATTAACTACTTGAACATATTTTTATCAGTATTGGCATTTTGCAGCAAATTATTGAATCAGTACTTTCCTGTGGTTTTCGGATGTAGTACAAATGATTTCTTCAATTTCTTTAGTGTTTCCCCATCATTCTGTTTAGTTATCTTAAATTTCGTTTTAATTAACGTTTTATCTCAATATGGAGTCAATGGGATTGAGTTATGGTGAATACATTCTAAGACTCGGAAAGTTACAATGCCTTCTTTTAAAATCTTTTCATTCTTCAATTGTTTAAACAAAAGCGACATTGTCAAAAACGTCTTTATCAGCAGTCATTTGCATTCTCGTTTGGATAGCATCCATGTTTCATTGATGACGAAGTTCATTTCAAATTCTAAGTGAAATTTATATATATTTCTAATCTAATTTCTCCATTTTGGTTTCTAGTATGGTCTTAAGTATGTCATATATTCTTGTTTGGTCTTCTGGTTCAAGAAATTTAACAATATTTGAAATGAGTGTTTTTGTGAGCTGTGGACAGACAACTGAAATTTGTTCATTCTCAGTTCACTTCTTCTCACCGAAATTTTTGTTCTTGCGAACATTAATCATCATTGCACTTAGTTAAATTACCTCTTCTCAGTTTGATCTGGACCATATGGATGCTAAAAAATTTTAAACGTCGATCCAAATAAAAACTCCTTAGTAAAATAGGAAAATCTAAAAAAAATGTTCCATACCATATATGTTGTTGTCACACAGAATAATACCCTGGGGGTGTCCACAGCATTTTGAAAATACATATTTAATACAAAGCATCTACATTACGACAATAAGTCATTGATACCCCTAGGGGCGCAACCAACTTCAAATTTTAGAGGGGACACATTATTTTTTTACAACTTAAGGAGATGCTATGCTGTTTTAATACGACGCATTGCAGAAAATAAGCGTTCAGCTTCTGAAGTTGAGACTGGACATATACGAATTGAAGCATGTACGTCAGGATATATATGTGAGCATTGCAGTAGATTCGTCAGAGACATATTCTTGGTATTTGTTATATACTTCCGCCAAACTTCTATTTCACTCTTCAAGTTTATCAAATTGTATTTCTTTCAACGTTAGTTGGTATGTTTGGTGGCAAGATCGATAAAATATCAAGCAAACCATGATTATCATGAAATCGTTCACCAAGGGACATTATCAAACCATCTAATTAAGGAAATAGTACACTGATGCAATAACATTGGGAAGAATTACTTAATGGAATGTTGGCACAATAACGAAGAATATTCAGAGTGAGATACATGAAGATAGTTGATTGCTTTATCATATATTTCTTGCACTATGAAATTTGATTGATCAGAACGTTGGTGTTTCACAAGATTTTTCAAATCCAAAACCAAAGGTTTGACATTTTATATATTTATAGAAATGCTTACATGTAGGATGAATACTTTGAATTTACGCTTAAGGAATACACAAATTGAGATGATTCCTTTGCAGTATTTAAACAGAAAGCTTTTGAACGCGTTTTTCGCTCAGTACTTTTAGATAACTTTTGCAAAGCAGAATAAATAACTAAAATTATCACCAAAAATTCAAATACATTGATATTTGAATGGCCAGTGCACAGCACTAGTGGAATCATGATTCCTAAATTCGACTGCCTTTTTGGATTTGAGAGGAAAACTTTTACACTTTCTCGAATAGTATCAAATGCACTGCGAATACAATTAACTAATGACTGATCATTAATAACGAGGTTCAAACAATAGGCAGCACAGTGTAAAAACAATGCATTTGTACACCAGATATATGCCCAGACATAGTCGATGCACGATCATATCCTTGCCCAACAATTTCATTTTTATTAATTCCAATTTTATCCAAATATTGTAATATTTATTTTGATATTGCTGCAGCAGTAACTTCTAGTGCTATAAAACCAATAAAATTGTATTTTAGCACCCCTTCTTTACTGACTTACCGAAAAACAATGCTAAGATGTTCGGTGTTTGTAATATCCATGGATTCATCTGCCAGTATTGTAATATATTCAGCGTCATTAGTCTCAACAACAATGTCATTTATAATTGCAGTGGGTGTTAATTGAATTATCTGGTTTTCAATTTTCCACGAACTATACTTTACATTTTTCTTAAGTTTTTCGCAAATGCTTTTTAAGCTTTCTTTCCTGCTTCAGCACGAAATTTTAGCAAGTTCCATGATACTCCATCTTCTGATGAATGACCACGTAAGGGCAAATTATTGGAACTACAAAACTAAACAGATTTTACAATTGCTTCAACAATAAGCCTGTTTTATTCCAACTAAATTTTGTAAGCACTTGATATGTGTTCTTCAATAGAAGACCTTTTCTCCATTGTTTTTTATAAATGCCAGTGATGTACTGACAGCTTGCATATGTGCATTACAAGATACATGCCCATTTTTTAACAAAAGCTGCATTTACTTTTTGACCATGTTTTATATTTGGTTTCAGAAATATGCACAACTTACATTGAGCACCGCCATTCTCTTTTTGGGTCTATACCGACCAGTTTGAGAAACGAGAATCATTCTGCCACTTCTTTCTGAATTGACGCATTTGACTAGTTTTTGTCATGACAAGCATTTGAAATATTACTTATCTCGATAAAGCCCAAATCAGCTGCTCAATGGTATAATCAATAGTAGTTTCGACATGTGTTGGTTTTGCAAAGAAGGACTTAATAGTTTCTTGACGTTTCAGCACTAAATTCTAAATTTTGTAAACACGTAAGCTAACAGAAAAACAGTTGTACAACGATGGATTAATGAGCTTTTGTGTAAAGGCGCGATAGGGTAATCAATTTAAGGAAGAACAGCGACTTTCAATTAAAGACACTGGAAGATTGCTAAGCCTAGCGGTTAGCATTGAAATTCGTCAAAGACTCGCTTTCGCTTGGGATATTGTTGGGCAAATGTAGTTAGCTTTTTTGCTTAGAAAGTGAGGAGAACGTTTTGCAATGTCGTTCAGAATTATATGGTAGTCCAATGAAAAGCGTCTATTTAGTTCAAAAATAAAGCAGTCTCAAATAGGATGTTTACATTTGCGTTACTTAATCAAAAGCTTGCAGGCAGGTTTGCATCACAATACAGTCATCATTTTCTCTAGTGAATTCTTTGGTTCTCTTTTTCATCATGCTCTGTCCACAATGAGTTTACTAATTCTCTAAAATAAAAACCATGAAAAGCTTTATTACGTAAGCCCTTTAGCTCATCAGACAATGCAGGTAAGAGAATCTCTGATTTTCCAAATTACATTCGTAGCATATTGAAAATTTGTATTAGTCAAAACAAAACAATACAAATTTATTTATTTTTTAAAGTACGTGGTTCGTTTAATAATGCGTACGCAGGGGGGGAATGTCACCCTCGTCAGGGTTTCAAAAGTAATTTTGACCTGCTAAATCAAAAAATGAAAAAATTTTAATCTAAGGTCTTGGAATGCAATTTTAGGATCTCTACTAAATATTTTCAAAAATTTACTCGGGCTTCGCTCCGCTTTTGGTCATGACTAAGATGCCCCCGTCCTATGTTTAAATGCATAAATTAAAATAATTTGATTGACTGTGTCATTCGTACAATCACAGGGTTGAAAAAAACGTTTTTTATTAATAAAAAACGTTTTAAGCGTTTTTTTCTATTAAAAGCAGTGTTTTAAAACACCTGAACACTTGATAAGAAAAAACTACTTTACATGAAAAGCTTTATTTTTTGTTCATGACTGTTTGTACAAGGATCAATTTTTGGAGTTTTTCATGCGAAAAACGGTTTCGCAGCTGCGCCTGCGTGAGTTCTATAATGCTGAAGCTCCTTTCTATGCAAGCAGAGCTAGGCACATGCGACATCAACATCAGCCAATCAGATTCAAACTGCGGCAGCGATGTAATTCACCGATCACTTTATGTGTTTAATTTTACATTACATTACAAAAAACAATTACAACTTCAGAAACATTCAACGTCTAAAATTTCCCTTCGTTGTCATAATAAATACACTTTTAAAAAACAGGTGTTTTCAAACATGTTTTAAAATGCGTTTTAAGACAGGGATGTTTTATATTTGCCAACCCTGTATAATCAAATTAAATTTTTATCACTTATAAATGTTGTGGAACACAGAAATGTGATAAAATTCTATGTGCTTTTAAAGAAGTTGCCTGATACAATTTTTAGTGATATGACAGTTGCGTATGTCTGTATGTATGTTTGTTTGTTTGTTTGTATGTATGTATGTATGTCTGTTTTAATTCCTGTACATCTCAGCAAAGCTGCAATGTAAAGGGAATAGACAACATTACTATAGGACCTGCTGGCAGAACACGTTTCCATTTTTAAATAACATGAGTCGATTAGTTGAGGGACGAATTAAGGTAAGTGTAGTTGTTTAATTCCTTAAAATAAGTTTTGATAATAGTTGTCACAACATCATTAAGAAATTCAAGGATTGGTTATTCGGTGAAATAAGCTAATTGCTGCCAATGGTAGTTATATTGAAAATTAAATAAATTTGTTTTTCGAATTAGTAGTTGATGTTCTTCAATAATAATTTTGTGTGTTGTGCTGTGTTCTTGGCTCGCAAATTATAAAATTCACTCGAGCAATGCATTATATCAAATGGGTTTTTTTAATTGCTAGAAATAACAAGAAACAAGTCAATAGAATAATGGCTGCAGCCTTTCTTATTAAAAATCATTGGTAGAGCTTCATAAACATTTCTAAAATGCACATAAACGAAAAGTTAATCATTCAGGTTAGAATTTGATCCTGATGTAATCATAGCACTCATTTGAAAAATAAAATAATCGTCTTTTTTTATGCTGACATGATAACAAATTGTAAAAGTTGTCTTTGAAATTGTATTCAATCATATAGATCAAGTTCATGATTGTTTCTTATTAAACATTCAAATTGATGATGTATTGTGATTCTTTAATTAAATGGAAATCATTTAAACCCCAGAAATACTTATCAATTATTGCAACAATATCCAACACTATTTAATAGATATTTATCACGTGATGCCTTTCGTTCTTAATTTTTTTGTCATTGAACGAACAAATATGTTGTGTAATTGGAGTTTCTTCATCCAGATCAACGCAAGAGTACTGCCTTCATCAGCTCTTGCATCACATCTTGAATAAAACCATCATTGTTTTCACAGTGCGTCGCGACAAGCGTAAGATCCCATCGCCTGTAAAATCAAAGAATATATATATATATGTATAATAAATTAAATATTTTGCTGTCCATAGAAAATAACGAAATGCTCTTGTGTGTGCATAAAAACATCGAAATTACAATACGTTTTTGAAGAAATTTGTTTACGCCATTTGCGTGCTATTTTAGAAAAAGCTGTAATGAAAATCAACTAATTCAATTTAATGCAAATTTTGCTAACACTTAATTAAATATTATTTAGTTGAACTTAATTGATATTTAACTTGAAAAAATCTAGTGCAATCTTCCAGTTCTTCGACAATGATGCTAGCTTGCTTCAGCGTAATAGTAGAAAATAACATCAAAATATTGATGGTATTAAAACATTCTATGACATCTTCCATCATTGATGATAATCAATCATGATTCCAAAAGACAATAACTTAAGCATTGCAGGAATGACAGTCTAGTGCAAATAGTATATTACTTGAGTCTTTTAGATGATTCATGTCACATTAAAAACACTTTCGAAGAAAATACTTCATTATAAGTAAGATTCTTCAAAAATGTTTTCTGATTGTAAAGCAAATTTCACAGTAATATCAATATAATTGAAAGCATTTGAATAGACACTCTGCGTTTCAAATTTGTACAAAGAAAACTATTTTTGTTTGACCAAACATATTCTTGAGCCCTACTTGAGCCCACCGTGATAAATGGGACCCGGCGCCTATAAGGATTCACAGACATTCAACAATTAACAACAGAAATATTCCAATTTTCAAACATTTTCCAGCATGAATTGGTCAAGTATTAGTTAGACCATCACATAGAATAGGGGAAAGCATAACACGATTTTTAAATGTTTTCTATTGAGCATAATAGATACCTGCAGCGCCATTGTAATAGTTCATTTTGTCAAAATTTGGAAGCCCGTACCTCCTAAACTAATGTTAATATTTTGCTCAAAATTACTGCACATATGAAGCCATGCATAGTTAAGCTACACACCAAGTTTCATTGAAATTGGACACTAAAGGCGGAGGGCGCTGATACAAAAAAATTCCGAAAATCAGCTATTCAGCGTCTTTATAATAATGATAATAATAATAATAATTGAATAATATTGCCTTTTGGTACAAAATTAATAAGAATTTAACTAAGTAACGGAAACCTACAGTAAACTAGACAAAATTTAAGATTTATAGAGAGAAGTCTTGTTTTCGAAAGGAATAGCACGTTTAAGTTTTTTGAAGTTAAAATTACAAGATTTCAGTTTTGTTCGTTCCTGAAAGATGTCCACCTCTTAAATTTCATCCACTTTGACTTACTGATGTTTACTGTCATGTCATTTACTTCACAATATTGAGATAGGCTATGTATCACATTGTGTAAATTTGTCTGATCATCGCCGTCATAGCATTCGTTAATAAACTTGAATACGGCATTGTAGCCAAATCATTCGTATATAGTGACTAAAGCTTTTGAGAGTTTTATTGAGTTGGTCTTGAATTCCACTGGTTCGATGAACATAAGAGAGCAAATTTTTTACGTTGTACTCAAATTCCTTCACATGAGTTAAAACTTCTTTAGTTCTGGCCCAGGAACATTCGAGCACCGTTGAAAGTCTGTGCGTCATACACTTGTAGCGTAATTCATGTGGCAAACCCGCTACAAAGTTTGACCCTGCATCTGTAACAAGCGGAGTGTCGCCCCCGCCAATCCAAATCTTGAAAAGATTTTTTCTATCTCTTGCTTCAAATTTTCGCCGGTGTGGCTTTGTGTAAACAATCTGCAGTGGAGTGATTGATGCCTTAGTTTCAAGTTCTCATTCCAAAAGATGGTAAAATCCAGGTATGATCGTTTTCGTTCATTATCAATTCATAAATTCGTGGTACAAGAGACCTCTCCGCTACTGGAAGCTTCACTAGCAATGCTCTTCATCTTTTCAGTGAAGCTCGAAAATTGTTTGATGACTTGATCCTGAATTGTTTTCCTCCCGTACCAAATATCGTGGACCTCAACGTTCCAAAATTTGTGTCCGATGCTGACCAACAACTGTGCAAGATCCAGAAATGACTTTTCCTCGAGAGACTTGAAAGAATGTAGACCACCGATAACAAAATTGGCCTCTGCTGTCTTCAATTTATCTTCGTAATCTTTGTTCAAGCCTCGTTTGTTGAACACAAATTGTGTTATCGGCTGAGCTGGCACGGATGAAGTGCCAATATTGGGCTTCTTTGGACAAATCGCCATGTGTCTTTGCTGCGTAGAATTCCCAAATGCCTTCCTTGACCCATCAGCATTTGGGGTTGAATGAGTCCGGTAACATTTTTTGCAATAGTTGCAACAATTCCAGCCAATAACTTCTGTTCCTTTGTAATAAATAACTGAAAAATGCTTCCAGATTTCCGCATGCTGCCTCTTAGCTGATCTGATAACGTAATCAGTCTCGGCCTGGTCAGCAAGATGCTTTGCAAGATCATCCGCTTTGATTGTATCAAAGTTAGGAGCCGTCATAAAGGTGCTGATTGTCAATGAAATGAATTGATTAACGTTGTATTGTTAAACTGCCAGTGTATAAAGTGTGTATCAAATTTAGTGGCGCAAAAATAAAGCGCGGGGAATTGCGATATTGCCTAATGAGACGCTGTGTTTGATTGATCTTGACAGTCCGATTCAATAGTTTACGATGTCGCTCGCTGTCATAGTGTCATTCATTATTCGCTGCTCTCTCTACTAGTGGTAAAAGCAAATATGCGAAATGAATGTATTAGACGACTTCGTCGTGACACAATTTTTTTTCTTATAATATATTAGTAAAAATCCTTTTTACTTTCCTTGAAACGGAGATATAAATTCTGTCCTACAGACAGCCACGGTTTGTGGAGGCATTAAAAAAACCGGTCAACCGGTTTCACGAAATTTTCAACCCAACCAGTACCGGTCAACCCAACCTGCTTCCATCTATGATCTGAACATTGGTCTAATATTATATTTTCAGATGAATTAAGATTTGAGTCATACTCATTGAAAAGAATGTTAATAAAGAGACCAACTGGCAATAAGTTCAAATTGTTGCCTCAACTTACTCGGGGGACCATGGATTATTGTGCGAAGTCTGTAATGCTATGGGGTGCAATCTTTTGCAAGATTGTTCACATCACTGATACTCTTTAAACCTTTTAATATGTTCGGATTCTAGAAAAGGAACTCTTGCACTCCTTACAAGTGATCAATATATCAGAAGGATGGTGCTCCATGTCATACCTCAAAAGAAATGAAAAATTTCCTCCACAATAATGTGGTTGCTATCCNATTGTAATAGTTCATTTTGTCAAAATTTGGAAGCCCGTACCTCCTAAACTAATGTTAATATTTTGCTCAAAATTACTGCACATATGAAGCAATGCATAGCTAAGCTACACACCAAGTTTCATTGAAATTGGACACTAAAGGCGGAGGGCGCTGATACAAAAAAATTCCGAAAATCAGCTATTCAGCGTCTTTATAATAATGATAATAATAATAATAATTGAATAATATTGCCTTTTGGTACAAAATTAATAAGAATTTAACTAAGTAACGGAAACCTACAGTAAACTAGACAAAATTTAAGATTTAAGAGAGAAGTCTTGTTTTCGAAAGGAATAGCATGTTTAAGTTTTTTGAAGTTAAAATTACAAGATTTCAGTTTTGTTCGTTCCTGAAAGATGTCCACCTCTTAAATTTCATCCACTTTGACTTACTGATGTTTACTGTCATGTCATTTACTTCACAATATTGAGATAGGCTATGTATCACATTGTGTAAATTAGTCTGATCATCGCCGGATTTATAAAAAAGGCAGGTATACATCAGAATGTTTTGAGCTTGGTTACCAAATCATTCGTATATAGTGAGAATAGAAGTAGGGTAAGTGAGTTTCCCTGTTGAACTCACTGAATCATGTACCACAGAACCGCTTAGAACCTACAGAAAATTTTGCTCTAGAAAAAACCAAACGAGAAAGTTTTCAGAAACGTCAAATCGCGACAATATGTTGTGACAAGTTTAAAGTAGAAGAGATCTTTAAACTGCGATGGCGGAACGACAGTAGGGCGAACTTAAATGTAAACATTAGCCGAGTGAGGAACAGCAACTAGCTAAAATTTGGATGTATTATTATTATTATTATTATAATTCATTTTTTTGTTTTTACAAATGAAATAATTAAAAATTAAAAGAAGTATCCAATTAACTTGGTTGTAGAAAAATTATGATTAAATTTTAATGCGATTTTTGAAACTAAGATTTTAAAAGATTGAAATCAGAGTTTAGAGCAGTAACATTGGCGCGGTAAACTTTAAATCATCAGCAAACAGCAAAATGCATTCAGTACAGAATTCATGGTGGTCATTGTTAAATATGAGGAATAGTAGAAGCTCAAGGATCAAAACTTGTGGAACACCACTAGTAATAGTCATGTGATTTGAATGTCAATTATTTATGACTGCTTGTAAACCACAGATGGAACCGGTCGACATTTTTAACAACCCAACCCAACCGGTTTTATTTCCAAACCGGTTGGGTTACAGGTTGTACCGGTTATTGAAGCTAAAATTTTACCGGTACCGGTCGAGCAAAAATAAAGCAGGGATGCCAAAAAACTAGCAATTTTTTCTACTGAAATTTTTTTAAGCCCATATTTTACTAGCAGAACAGTTACAACGAACCAGGGGCGTTTTCAAAGAAGGGGGTCTAGGGTCCAGACCGGCATAGCCCCCTTGCTAGAAAATGTGGAACCGCAATCAACAAGAGTGAATCTGTATTCAAAAAAAGTGGGATTGATTTATCTTACCTTGTAGATGAGGATGGGTTTCCTTTTCCACACGCTACACGAGCACACCCCAACTCAGAGATTTGATATGTGTTTATTTTCTAAATGTTATCGNCTTTTCGTCAAGGAAGTGCTTCACATGATGGTTCAAAGTGACAAGACTAGACATATCTTGGTCATTATTTGCACATATTTTGTCGCGAATTACGTAGTACGTCGGTATCACATATTGCAATTTTGGCAAACGCGCTGCCTCGAGACGGTCAAAAATTGCACTGAACTCACCAAAGAATGAGGCTAATTCTTTGACAAGTTGCACAGAAATGAACAGAATTTTCTCAATTTGGCCTCGTTGGTCCAACAATGTGCGGAGCTCGTCATAGCATTCGTAAAGAGACTTGAATACGGCATTGTAGCCACGCCATGGTCTTGTGTCACTAAAGCTTTTGAGAGTTTTATTGAGTTGGTCTTGAATTCCACTGGTTCGATGAACATAAGAGAGCAAATTCTTTACGTTGTACTCAAATTCCTTCACATGAGTTAAATCTTCTTTAGTTCTGGCCCAGGAACATTCGAGCACCATTGAAAGTCTGTGCGTCATACACTTGTAGCGTAATTCATGTGGCAAACCCGCTACAAAGTTTGACCCTGCATCTGTAACAAGCGGAGTGTCGCCTCCCTCCAATCCAAATCTTGAAAAGATTTCTTCTATCTCTTGCTTCAAATTTTCGCCGGTGTGGCTTTGTGTAAACATTCTGCAGTGGAGTGATTGATGCCTTAGTTTCCAGTTCTCAATCCAAAAGATGGTAAAATCCAGGTATGATCGTTTTCGTTCATTATAAGTCCATAAATCCGTGGTACAAGAGACCTCTCCGCGACTGGAAGCTTCACTAGCAATGCGCTTCATCTATTTTAAGTGAAGCTCGAAAATTTTTTGATGACTTGATCCTGAATTATTTTCCTCCCGTACCAAATATCGTGGACCTCAACGTTCCCAAATTTGTGTCCGATGCTGACCAACAACTGTGCAAGATCCAGAAATGACTTTTCCTTGAGAGACTTGAAAGAATCTAGACCACCGATAACAAAATTGGCCTCTGCTGTCTTCAATTTATCTTCGTAATCTTTATTCAAGCCTCGTTTGTTGAACACAAATTGTGTTATCGGCTGAGCTGGCACGTATGAAGTGCCAATATTGGGCTTCTTTGGACAAATCGCTATGTGTCTTTGCTGCGCAGAATTCCCAAATGCCTTCCTTGACCCATCAGCATTTGGGGTTGAATGAGTCCAGTAACATTTTTTGCAATAGTTGCAACAATTCCAGCCAATAACTTCTGTTCCTTTGTAATAAATAACTGAAAAATGCTTCCAGATTTCCGCATGCTGTCTCTTAGCTGATCTGATAACAGTAGTAATATAGGGGCAGGCTTGATCTCACAAACTGACATTTTGACCTCTGCGATATTGATGAGTGTTTTAGTGACTCATCAGTTGATTGACATTTCCGCTAATGGATTTTCAGTGACGTCACATATTTTTAAATAATGGATTTCAATTAGTAATGCTTTTAATTGATTTACATGTTAGGGCCACTTTTTGGTATGAGTAATTTTTAATATCACATTTGTTTGCATTACATCGTGTTAATATATACCGTATTATAACAACTCCTTTCGGGATACGTACACA
>CABFPE010000310.1:548746-574920 GCA_900660155.1 Hofstenia miamia
AAATCAAGATTTCATTAACCACATCAAAATAATTTCGGCTAAAAATATGATCAATTTAGTTGTTAACTTTGATTAGTAATATTGTTCTAATTAGTGTTAAATCGCCGTACAATTGCTAATTAATTTCATTCGAAAACATGCATGTCTCATGTTTTGGGTGTTTACACGGTGACACACGACATAAGACACTCGAGAAAATCAAAATCTTTTGATATTCGAATGTTTTTCAAGTGCTCTACTTGAGTGGTTGAATGTCGCGTGTTTTGGGTGTTTAGACGTGACATTCGCTCATTGAAAACACAAGACATGCATGTCTCATGTCACGTGTAAACGGGGTATAATAATCCACCACCACCTTCCTCTTCAAAGTTAATTAGTTTTTAATCGAGACTTAATAAATGGTATTCACTATTTTAATTGCATTATTGTAACACGTCTAAATTTTAGTTTTCGGTATGTTTGTTTATAACATCAACCAATTTAGATTTATACAATATTTAAAAACTAAGGAAACGGACAATTGAAATTTGTTCGAATTATGTTGCCAACTAGTTTTCCGTCATTATATAATTTCAAGTGCTGCTTAACAACTATAGCATGAATTAATTCAATTTCAACATTTTTCAAAAGATCTTTGATATGAGGATTCAATTCATCACTTGTTATGTATGAACATATGCAATACCTTTGAATAGCTTCTTTTCTGTATCAGCGTAAACGTTGCAAAACCTGATTGTATAGTTTGATAAGCTCAGCTTGTTTGCAGGAAAACCTGAACATTTTTACTTGCAAAGATTATGCTTGACTAGTCTGACATTGTAGAAAATTATTGTAATCTTAAGATGATTCTGCATTTTAAAATTGTGGTTCTAATCTGACATTTCAACTACATTTGAAATTATGTAAATTATCTTCTCAGTTAATTTTTCATAACTAATGTTGAAAATATTCATATTAAATTATGTAAAGGAAGTGAATTTCTATATTCATCATAGGCATGTCAGTAATTCGTACACTTACTAATGTAGTGCTTTTGTTTCCTCGAATTAGTGCACATGAGCATGTATTTTAGCTAATCAGCGCCTGACTTGTGTGTAGTTGCAACTGTTCAAGGCTTCAAATTTTTTGAAACATTTGGCTAATAGTTGGTTTATTGTACACTTTTGAAAGATTTTTCAACTAAAATTCATAGTAATGAAGGGATAACATTGAATACAGAAATTCTGAAAATATTATTTTTATGTTAATTCCAAAAAAATTGAAAATTCATTTTTAACTCGCCTTTTCTTTTTAGAGAGTGTGAATTGTGCGATACTGTGGGCATGAAAAACAGTGCGCATTTAGCGAAATTTTTCGCGAATTCAAAACAATAAATCGCATAGTAAAAAGTTGGAGTTGCCTACTACCAAAAATTTGGTTTAGCGAATATGTTGTAGGCAGAGTCTCTCTTAGCATAGTGATGTATGGGTTCTAAACGAGGATACCCGCTTTTACTGACCCATACCTGTGGGTGCAAAGGGGTACGCATATTTTATATGGTATGGATAAGGCAACGCTTTTCATTCCACATTATGAGTATCTTATATATGATTTGTTTAAAAAAACATTTTTTTTACATTCTTACATCACATTACAATCAAAGTAACAATTCCATTTGATTTAGACAGTTAGATTGGTGTAAGGGTTTAACAGTTCAAAGCATATGTAAAAATAATATACAGTGCATCCTAGTTATACCATGTTGGGCACGATTTTTGGAAAATGTTGACTGGATAAGAAAAAAATTTCTTATTTTATAACTGAACTACATATTTTACAAACGTATAAACAAACGAACAGTGCAGCAAAGTCACTGAGTTTATTTTTATATTTTTAAATCAAGCCTAAATCACTCAACAAAGTAAATGCCCATGATAATGTAAAAATAAGCTACACATCAAAACTGTATGGCAGTTGGTCAGCATCGAACAAATAATAATAAATGAAGCGAAAAACATTGAAAATGTAAAGTCTCATCCTCATGATTCAACGAAAATATTTTTGACAGTTTAATCTGCATCACTGTTCTTGCTGAAATACGATAAGATGGAGGTTAGCTTGATGCAGCTCTCTCTTCTCTCTGCAGCAAAGTCGCGATGCATTTTCTGGGGTCGCTTGTGGTTGACAGTGATATCATGTCAAAAAATCACCCATTTTACTCATGGCTTCACCATGAGATATCGAGCACTTGGATTATGGAACTTTTTCCTGTTCCTCTTTGTTGTCAGCATTATTGATTTCATTGTCACAAGAAACCAGTGTAAAAATACCTTGTTCCTCCATGTGTTCATAACCAGGACCATAGTTGCCCATCCAGTTTTGAACATCATCCTCCGACAGTGTGAGGTTCATCTTCAAAACCTGCTGGAAGCACGTGTTGTTCAAAATTGTTTTGGGAAGGTTACTATTTTGCTGGGAAGAACTTGGAAACGGAATCAACTTCTTCCAAGAGTTTCTTATAGCAGCTGTTGTGACCAAATCTCAAGCAACTGCAATGGTGTCGACAACCTTGATCATATCAATCGTTTTGAGAAAATCTTAAATGGCCAAGTTGATTGCGATACAAGATCTGTCAGAATTGCTTTTCAATAACGCCTTTTGATAGATTCAAGCACACCTTGATCCATTGACTGTATCAGTGGTAGTTACATTTGTAGGCAAAAACTTTGCAATGATTTTGTCATCATATGATACAAGTTCTTCCTCACTGGGATGAGTAGAGCAATTGTCAAGAAACAAAGCAGCCTTTTTTCCTGCCCAAGCTCCCTCAATTTCTGCCTTGCTTCTGGGACGAAACAACTTGTAGACTAGTCCTTGAATATTGACATGTTAACCTAGCCATTGGCTTGATTCCAGGAAACAACTGGCAATGCATTTTTGTTAAGTTTCCGAAAGCAGTGTGGGCAACTTGATTGTTCCATTAGCATTTGCACAAGCATTTACCGTCACTCTGTCCTTTGCCTTCTTTGTCCCATCCTGTCGGTTATGGACTGATGCTAAAGTATGGCCCTGTAGCATCTTGAAGTATAGTCCAGTCTCGTCACAATTGAAAAGCTGATCACTTGAATAACCTTCCGTTAGGGCAGAAAACTGATCGACTAACTGATAAGCAGAAGGTTAATCAGCACTTATTTTTTCACCACAGACCTTGAGATTCTTCAAGCCAAACCTTGCACAAAATCGCCATTGAAATCCAGAACTGGCTGAAATTGGTTTCCAGTTTTCACTGTAAATCATGTGATGAAATTCAGAAGTTTTCTCGAGCAAAACTGAACCAGTTATGGGGTGGCCTTTTTTGCGCCTTTCGAGCGAAACCAGAAGTATAGAGCACTTCCTCCTTTTACCTTTTTGGCAGTTTTAGTGGCAGAAGGTATCCCAAGCTCTTTTTTTTAAGCAGGAAACTTCTGAAACTTATCTTCATCTCTAAGAATATCATTAGAGTTGATTTTCCAATGTCAAACTTAGACATAAGCATAGATTTTGGCACTTTCTGTTTTGCTAACTTACAGACTTCCAGCTTTTCTGCGATTGTCAGCAAGACTTACTTTCTCTTACAGCTGTTGTTCATACTAAACTGACCAAATCCGTAAGCAATAATTGTCCACGACCGTAAAGCAAGAGTGCAAACAAAACTGAGCTAGACACTACGATAAGCAGCAAGCACTAATTTAAGCACAAATGGCGTAGCTGTTTGAATTTGAAGCTTTGCAAACAGTTATTATGACGTAACTATAAAAAATAAATTCAAATTCAAACTAAACGCTTTCATTGTTGGCTTTAGGGTCTTTTTTTCTTTTAAGAAAGTGCAGACTTCTAAAAACCTATTCTTCGCCTGGTCGAACCAAAATCGGCCTGTTGAACCAAAACCGACCAGTATAACAGAGGCACTGTATATTAATGTTAATATTGAAATTCTTCAAGAAATCAAATTTATTTGTCATTTGGGTGATTCTATAATTATTTAGACTTGAATCCTAAAAGTTCTTTTTGATTATGTGAACACAGAGATGAACCTGAACCGAAGTACAGGGTGTGTCAAAAGTAAATTGACTTTAAACTAACTAAAAAAATTCAACTAATCACAGAAAAGATGATGAAATATTTCGTCATTTTATAACTATATAAAGGGAATTTACGTTATGCATAACCATTTTATTTTTCCAGTACTTTTTAACTTTAGACATGGATTTAGACACTAGAGTGGAAATATTAAAATTATGCTACAAAAATGGAAACAGTGCATTCACGGCACTACGTGTATACAAAACAGCACACCACCTTCACAAAGACATTTTTTCTATTACAGCTGTCACTAACATGATAAGAAAATTTGAAAAGATAAAATCCTTGCACAATGCTTCTAAATCAGAACGACCAATGCTACAAAATGCCTGGAAACCAATGCTCTGCAAGATACAAATCTGCATGGCCATGCAAGTTCTTCTTCTATTGCTGCAGCTGCTACAATTCCAAAAAAGTGTTTGTCGAATTCTTAAAGCATGTGGTATGCGGACATACAAAATTGCCTTGCATCAAACTATCACTGAATCAGACTATCATCATCGTCCTGAATTTGCACAATGGATTTTAACTAATGCTAATTTGTTCAATAATGTGCTTTGGTCAGATGAGGCCGATTTTTCTATGGATGGAATGGCCAACCGTCATAATTGTACCATATTGGCGTCTTAGAACCCTCAGCAATTAATAACAGAGGGCTTGAACCCTGAAAAATTATGTGTGTGGATGGCATTCAGTGCAAATTATGTGCAAAGCCATTTTTCTTTCCAGGTACAGTAAATCAGGAAAATTTCACTAGTATGCTCCGTGACCATATGTTTCCATAACTAAGACAGAAACGAAAAATGCAGTCTGTTATTTTTCAGCATGACGGTGCACCACCACACTATTCCAAACAAGCCAGGGATTTCATCAGCACTCAGTTTCCAGCTGAGCGTGTTATTGGCAGACGTTTTGGTCATGAATGGCCTCTTAGATCACCTGAACTGAGTCCGCTTGATTTTTATTTGTGGTCTATTCTAAAGTCACGGGTATATCATACATACATTCCAACCAACCTGGATGATTTAAAAAGAGGATCATACAAGAAGTTGATTCACTTAACATTGATTAATTACATCGAGCTGTCCAGAATATGATACCAAGATGTGCACTTACTATTGAGCAGAATGGAGGACTATTTAAACATTTGTTTTAATATATCTGTAATTCCCCTTATTAGAGTTTGTTTATTTACATATATTATTGTTTGGTTTCATATAAATAACAAGTTATTGTATTTTGGAAAGTCAAGCTACGTTTGACACACCCTGTATTTGAAAATATGGGCTGAAATATAAAAAATGGTTAGTATTACGCAACAGTTTACACGTAAGTCAACGCAAATGCAGTGAATACTATATATGTTATAAACAATGTGTTAAAAAATACAATTTACACTTTGAAGTCTTACATTAGTATCATACGCTCGAAAATTTGGAGAACATTTTTTGACAAGTATTATAAAAATGACCCGGAAAGGCATTAATTTAAATGGGCCAAGCCTAAAGTTTCTTGTGCCGGGTTTGGACTTGGATTTTTGGCGCGTATCCATCTCTGTGTGAACAATATGTTAAATTATCCACAACTTTCAATTGCGCTGCAAATCAATTCCCTTAAAGTTAAATAATCAAAACTCGTTTTCGATTTTGTGTTCATAAAGTACTAGTTGATTATATCATTGTTTAAGGAACTACTATAATTGTGCTTTTAGGTCCCTTATCAATGGAGAGAACACTGGATGCAAGCCATATACTATCTACCAAAACCTGTTGTAATTTCCGAAGGAGATCTTTTTACAATATCCATATCACGTGACGAATTTAGCTTTTGGTTTTCTATTAACGATATCGCTCCAGTTTCTAGGCCACATTGCACTTGCAAATTGCATGAAACATGTAGCCGTCAACGTATAGCCGCTCTCTCCGATGATAATCGCAATTCAAGTTATTGGGAAGCGTTAAAGTCTTTAAACTGTAAGTTACAGAATGTTTTCAATGGATTTTACTTTCGCTACTACGAGTTTTTATGCTGTTATCTTGAAGGTGGTAAAAAATATGAAAAATTTCATAATTGCCTTCTTTCAAAATTCAATTTTGCAGGGCAATGTGAAGTGCCCGTGTCTGTCAAATTGCTTGTCAAAGTTGTCGGCCTCCTCTGATTTGGCAGTTCGTGCTCTGCCTAAACATAAGTTTCTGTACTGCTCTCTCTGAAATTGCTTTAATATCTTACTACCTTTAATCTTTTAAGAAACACTCATTCTCATTGGAATGGCTCCAATTTCACAATTTTCTTGAAACTATGTATAAATTCTGCATATGTAACAATAAATTTATGGATTTGTATTATGGTTATATTTTTACGTTTGCCATCCATAATGGCTATAAATATAATCATTTTCCTAAAATTCGTAATTTTCTTCAAAATCTGCATTTTTTCTTTAAATTGCTGTAAATTTAATAATTGTTTCTCGTTTGCAAACGTTAATATTTTCCAAATGTATGCATCCACACTTAAATATTTAGTAATTAATACAGTTGCTTAAATTCTGTCGTATTACATTAGTATTCTAACAAAAATGCATTAATTTTTGTTAGTGCTAGGTTCGGCTTACAAAACATTGTTATGTTGTCGGTATTTAGTGTCTGGAAAGAATGTAATCGTGGCATCTGACTGTGGATGGCTACCAGCCACTGCTGCAAAATTAGGAGCAAGTAATGTAGTTGCAATTGAGTCAAATTTCAGAAATGTGCAGTTTACCAAGCATATTTGTCACAGAAATGGGCTTTCCGACATTGTTCACATCATCAAAACCGTGGATGATATTTCTCATGTAAGACTTTTTTGAGCGTGCATTAATACAAATTCAAGAATTTTTTAAACTTTAGTTGAAAATGCAACCTTTTAGATCAAAACGATGTATAACATTGATTCCTTTGACGCCATCATTTCAGAGCCATTTTTCTCCTCAACTAGTCTTCAACCATGGAATGGATTGCATCTCAAAAGCCTGTGCACTTCTATTTCACAAATGATTGGTGAATTGCCGGTTATCATGCCATGTAGGTTTGTAGTTTTCAGCCGTTTTTCACCCATCTGCCTTTTCTTTTTATTAGAGGCGGTATGCGCTCTTGGTTTTTACAAATTTTGTAGATATCAGCTTTAATGTCATTTTTCATCAATTTTGCAATCTTATTCTCATATAAGGATTGCAGTTCAAGCTTTATTCTATAATATGAGCTATAAAATCATATAGAAAATGTCACAAACTCTATGATTGCGCATGTAATTGTGAAAGTGCTCTTTGTGCTAGTTTGGCCAATGAAGTATTCCTTAACCTTGGACATTTTTATTTAGACTGAAAGGTGTTCATTATAAATATGAAACGCTGAACTATAGAACGATTGCTTACCTTAAAAATGGCTGATTATAACATAATGTAGGATTTTTCTATGTTGCTTCAATTTACTAGACAGATAGGTACATCTTGCCACATCTACTATCATGTCTAGTTCACCATTCTATTGTTGGCTTATTCACCTTTACTCGAATTAAATATTACCTATTTTTATCAATCCTGCTTCAATAATGATCCAACCGCTTTGAAATTTGGCAGGTAACTTCTCTTAACATAGAACATTAAAAACACACAGTGATTTTTTTATGACAGCATTTCAACACTAGTCAGCAAAATGTGACATTTCTTATAAGATCACACAGATGTAATTTTGTCCTATTTTTACCTGTGATACCAATTGTATTGCACAATACGTTTATTCCTCATGTATTGCCCAAATTGTAACAAAAAATGCATTATGGAGAATAAAACGTACTAAACACGAAGCAAAAAATATTTCAGTATAAAAATTTTATACTGACGGGAAATGGGAAAAGCAAAATTACATGCGATGAAAATTTTCCATGAGCCTTCAGAGCTAGTCACTGTATGTTTTAGCGTGCAATTAAAATAGGGTTAAAAAACAATTCATCATTGTATTAATTGTTTGGCAATTAGTTAAGAGTTTTTTTATTAGTTTCAAGCTTAACAAAATATTTTGTTCATTCTTGTAGTTCTACGGATTTCGTTTAATGCATGATTCATATCAGACTTGGGACTCGTCTAAAACTCATACGATTCCGAATCCAGAGTACGAATCGCAACATTTTGGTGAGTTCAGATCCACATCTGCGTCCGTATTTGTCTAAAAATCAAACGAATTTTAATTTCAATACATTTTATCCAGGCTGGCCGTAGGAGTGGGGATCCGCACACCACACCACTTCACATGTGGGTGGGGTGAAAATTTGGCTTGTGGGGATTCCTGTGGGACTGTGGGACAAGTTTTTTTGTAACCAGCCTCAATAATTGACTGCATAAAGGTTAAAAATGTCAAGACTTATTGTTTTAAATTTAAGTGCTTAATTGAAAGAACTTTTGAGAAAGAAATGAATTGATTTGATTTTCACAGTCGTAGTATGGTCCAGATTTGGGATAAGATTTTTGAGAATTTTTTGAATTTTTCGAAATAATTGATTTTTTGTAACACATAAATGTATATAAATTGTTTTATAAATTTATTTATTGGTAGATTGATTGACTCCTATCAGTAAAAGTCGTCGCTTGCTCTTGCTCTAAGTAGGTTCCCTTTAATTGCTATGCATAGTGTTTTTCATTGGTCACATTGCATTGCATATGCATCACGCGACACTGTAGCAGGCCAGCTTTAACAATGCAATTTTTTGCAGGTGTATTTTGCAGTGATATATTTTTTGCAGCAACATGTTGTTTTTCAAATGCCATTAGTTCATCACAGAAAGGTAATAAATAACTTCTGATTTGCTTGTAATACATACATATTATATTCTATGTACTACATTCACGTATATTTTAGTTATTTTATGAGTTCGAAATATTAAACAGTCCGAAACAAAACAAAACCAAAAATGCATTTTAATTAATTAGAAAATGCTTCTGTGCATGGAAAGTCATTTTTATTTAAATTAAGAAAAGTGATTTTTCAATTTTTACGCTTTTGCGAGTTTAAACTCACGGAATTTTGTGAATTTTTGAATTTTCGAATGTGAATTTTTGATTTAAGAATGCGACAAATTAGCATCCCATGTTCCAATTAACAGTAAACGTAAAATTAATGTGTCGATTTGACGGTTGATCAAGTAGTTATTGGTTAAGATTCATTACACTGAGAAGATTTCCTATAAATAGCTGTTTTTCAAATTATTATGATGGTAAAAGTGTGTATTATAAATTTTAATGTTCTGGAACCAGGTCAAGAGAATACCCTCTTCAGAAAACAGCTGTAGCAGTAAACGCAGACATCTTATACCATAGTTGAAAGTGTTTATGAGCCTGCTATTCGAAATGGAACTCATGAATAAAAGCTGTGGAACATAGAATATTAAGTACTGCTTACGACCAGCAAGAAACAGTCTTTTCACTGCATACGATTAGGTGAGATATGTAGTCCTAATGTATACATAAAATTTCTCATTGCAGTTTGAATTGAGATCAGACAATTGTATTGGAATCATTGATTTACAATGAATAGTAAAAGATTTACGACATCTAAAAAATTATATTCATATCAAATTTCAAACCTTTAGGAACAGCTTTACGAAATATGACGATAGTGATTTTTAAAATTTTAATATAATTTTGTGTATGTTTTTTGTATGGAAATATACATAAAATCTTCCTTGCCTACAAATGCTTTGTATTGATGTATGCTAATTTTATCAAACAGTTGCTGTGGAGATATGTGCGGCCAATTTTTAATCCTGTGGTGTGGTGTGGATTTTTAGACATTTCTTATGGTGTGGTGTGGGCTGTTTGTCGAAAAATGTCATCCAACGGCAGGCCTAATTTTATCACTGATTGTTTTAACATATTGAGAATAGTCTTGGATCATTCTTATTCTGTACTTAGCCTTCTAATACTTTTATAGTTTTTGTTGCATCTTATGATGCACCAAGTATCAAACAGTTCATCTTTTAAACTTTACTACCATATATGAATTTTTTCTCAAAAACTGGTATCTTCCTTGTTGGGGCATGCAACTCTAGAATATTTTGTGCTATAGTAAGTTACTTATATTTCCTGACATGATTTCTTTTGGTGTTCTTAGTGTTAATTTTAGAGCTGTGCTGAAATGTTGCGTAGTTGAGCTTGTAGATCTGCAGAAACTTCGAAATCCCATTGAAGAAACCATCTGTGGATTCAATCTTTCCCAGTTCAATGACCTCACCCAAGGCGCAATGAATCACGTGTATAACGCAGTTGAGCCACACTCCATGTGGGAATATGAATCTTTCCCACGCTCGACCATCTACGACCTCGCTCATTTCAACTTCCAGGTATTACATGTCAAGTCTACGTCAACAACTGAAATGATTTTTCGTGATTCTTTAACCGCTATTTAATAGGTATTGTAGTTAATGACTGGACTTATCTGGCAAAATGAGAAATATGTGATTTTCGTTCTTGTTTTGAAATACATCTTGTGTAACCTAAAATATGTATTTTTTTATTGTATTTTTTTATTTCGAATTTATAGCTATGCTGCAGATGATTACTGTCGGTCTTCTTTTTTGAAGAAATTTAGTTTACGAACACATTTTATAAACAATCTATTCTAAAATAAACTAACCTGCTATGCAATGTTTAATATAATATAAAATAGTTCTATTACTGGTACTATTTTAAAGATGTAAAGTTTTGTTTAGGGCTTGAACAATTTCACTGAGCGTTTTCATAACAATGAAGTAACTTTTAGCGGAGCAGCGAATGCTGTAATTCTTTGGATGGACTACAATCTCGTGGAAGACACATGGGTTTCAAATGGAACAATCGGTGAGTTGATACCAACTCAGGTCATTTCTTGGTGTCATTTGTCGAAACAAGGTGTTTATCTGCTCCCTTCTGCCAATAAATCCAAGCCAATTCACAGTTTGTTCATTACTGTCGATACCAGGCCAATAAATGACATTTTGTCTATTAGTTGTGAATTTTCTTATGAGTGAAGAAGATTTTATTTATTTAAACTTGTTTATTAATTTAGCAAATGTTCAAAATTGGTAAAATGTGGCTCTAAATGATAAATTTCATAATTTTATATCTTCCTAATCCAATATTGAAATGAGCAGTCAGAAAGCTTTGGCAATAAAACTAAATTTTTTTTAAATGTGCTTCAGATTAAAACCACTTTTATGCTGCTCTCTATCTTAGGCATATAAGTGTGCCACAGATAATACAAATTTCATGCCACGCTAAACATATAAATAACAGAATAATAGCGTTAAACAAAACCGGCAATATAAAATTTGTACAACGCAAATGACGTACAAGTTAAGTTGTTGTTCAAAAATTCGATTTTTAACTTTGGTTCTAAACCTTTTTGCTTGTTGTAAAAATAAGAAATAGAGCCGAAATAATATTCAAATGAGTAATTAGATAAAATCAGAAATAATCAAGTGATAACAATTTATTTTACCGTTTAATTGTATAATTCCGTAAATTGCGTTAATTGTTTTTTTCTCTCTTTATAAATTGCACGAACTATGATTTTTACTTTTAAATTCCAAGTCGAAGATTTTAAGAGTAGTTTAAAAAGCACAGTATTTTTAATTTGTTAATGTCAATTTTTTAAAAATAATAGGTTTTAAAATCAATAGATTTTTATTTAGATAACGCTTTTTAATTATAATAGCTTGTTGTAGTCTGAATATCATCAAAAATAAATTACAATTTGTGAAATATTTGTATAAAAAGTAGCAAAAATGAAATAAATAAATTAATTTGGTTTATTTATTTATTTCATTCTGATGGGTTATCACTGCATGGATCGTGGGTCAGTAGGATTTGACCCACTTTTAACACTACTTTTCCGCATGGAGAGATGCACGCTTCCTTTAGCAATGAAAAGCTAAGTCGAGAAAAACACATGGAACTCAATCTTTTGGACGCGAAGTTTTTGAGAATCACTGTAATTGGTTTCAACAAAATTGCTGACCATCCATTATATTCAAGTATAAACATATACAGTGTCGCACATAAGTTTAGAAACCCAAGCTAATTTCAACAAAAATGCTGACAATCCAAGTAAAGCTATTATAAATAATATCTTTGCCATGTGTAATTGTCACCCACACACAGCTTGTCATATAACAGATATTAGTTAGTATTTAGAAGGAAATCCTTTGTTATGAAGTACCTCCTGCCGAAACCAGATTTTTGCATGAAACTTTGATTTCTGTTACCCAGATGCATTGAAGTTACTTTCAGCTAAGCAATTTTTCGCTTAATAATGCACCATAAATTCTCCAGTGGATTTAAATTAGGCGAGTTTGGGAGCCATTCTAAAGTCTGTACTTGGTTATTCTGTAACCACTCTTTGACCACATTTGCCGTGCGTCATGGAGCGTCTTCCTGCATAAAAGTTCGCGTACCTTTGATTTTCAAGAAAGGAAGAAGATGATCTTTCAGGAATTCTATATATCTGAGAATTCTTTCTTGCTTTGTGAGGTAAAAAAATAAGCCACCATGACCTCTAAAACACATGCATGCTGCATGCCCAGACTGAATCAGGATGCTTAACTGAAGATGTTGTGGAAGCGAGAATTGTTAGCCTTTGAGTCCCAGCTGCGGACTACAAAAGGTGTAGACCGTTGATTCATGTAAAAATTGCTTTCATCGAACCACAATATGTCGCCCCATTGTTCTACTGTCCAGTCCTTTGTTATTTTGCAGAAAGCGATGTGCTTACGCAAAGCGCGTCATCAGCGGCTTTAGAAGAGCTCTACGGGCAGGAAGCTTTAGTCTGTTATGAAGAACTTTTTTAACAGTAATAACACTCACAAACAGTAACTCAAGAATCGAGTCAAAATATAGCTACTATTTCTTAAGAAATACCACTCAATTCATAGAAACCACCAAAATCGCTCGAGTTTTTAAACTTATGGGCGACAATGTGCAAAAAAACAAATATTTTTGAAAATAAACTCGCTTATTAAAAATCCGAATCAATGTGCTTATATTGAAATCTTTTCTATTTACAGCAGCAGTTCATAAATTTCGCTGGGATTAATGACAAAATAGGATTATGGATATTAAAGTTTATGTCGTCTGTACATCTAGAAAGACAGGCATAAACAGATCACTTGTCTTGCATAGTCGGAAATTGGAAATGTAATGCAAATTCTTATTAAGTCGAATTGATTAAGCATGCTAATCAAGGCTGTACTTCTAAATGGTTAACAATGGGTCTTTTAATTTGAGCATTGCCTTTATGGTGTATTTTGACTAGTTTAATTTCTCAACAAATAAAATCCAACACCCCAAGCGTAATGTAACTTTAACAAGGGGGGCCCAAATCGGATTTAACAAGTTGGGATTAACCCCTCACACTTCACGGGAAGGGGTCAAGACTAAAAACATGTGACTCCTTATTGGGTTTTATTTTTGAGATCCTCTATGCGTGCAATTTTATTTATGATATATGCATAATCTCCCGTGAGCTATTTCCGAAAAAATCATAGATATCGAGTACACATCTGATGTTTAATAAACATGAATAAGTAGTTGGAAATTGACCGGAATCTGCTTTCAGTCCATATGTTATATGCAGGATATCTAGTGGTCTGATGCTAGGTATTTTCAAGGACGTATATTAACATCCTTGCTATTTTGAATAATTTAGTGATATATTCATCCATTGTTTTGACTAATTGTATTAGCCGCTTTTGTATAACTCGTTTTTGGCGCTATTCGATATGAATCTCAATAATATTCTCTTTAGTGGTCCACAAAGATTCTCTGTCATCGTCAGTAAAAAGTGTAATTATCAAACTATTTTCTAATTTTCTGATTGTACATGTTCAGCTTTCTTAATATTTGCTCAAAATTATTAAAATTTATTTATTTCTTATCTTCAAGACTCATTTTAAAAAAAATTCTTATCACATGAACTTCGGTTTCATGCATTCCGGGAAAAATTGGGTTAATATCTTTGTTCAACAATTTTTTATTGACATTTTTTTAGAGGGTATCACTTAAATTTTATTGTCCTACATTTAGCTCGTCTTATTGCCTAAAATGCATTTTTGCTACAATTTAGGTATCACAAGAGGAATAAGAGTTATCTTATAAGAAATGACATATTTTGCTGAACTTCTGCTAATATCATTAAAAAATATACTAACAATATGCAATATCTCTGCGTGTTTTAATGGTCTATGTTAAGAGAACCTACCTGCCAAATTTTAAAGCGATTGGATCATTATCAAGGAAAAGTCCAATAAAAATAGGATTAATGTTTTAGTAACAATTAAAGCATGCGGCTAGTAGAATTAATCAAAATTGATGAAATGGCTTTGAGCAAAAGTGAGTAAGCCAATTTCCAATAAAGGAAAATTTTTATAAATTATATTCAGAAGCAATTGACACCTTTTTGCTAATAAAAATATACATATGTATATACTAACTGGTATAGATGTTTGTGCAGGTGATGCTGAAATTAATCAAAATATTATGTTTTTCCAAAATGATGCTAAATAAAATATAAACTTACTACAAAAAACAGACTAAGTGAGTGCTGACGATATTCACATTATGAAATATCAGTTCTATTAGCATTCGTGTACATGGCGTTCCAGCCCCATGGCTTAGGGGTAAGAGCATGGCTCTCACTGTTGAATCATTTGACCCCCGGACTTTTGATACAAAACTAAACTATTTGTTCAAATATTCTGTAACTAAGTTAGAGTGAACATATTATAGTTAAAATATATTAAATACTAATGCCATGCTATTGTAAGACTATGAACATGTGGAAAATTATTTCATATGAATAAAAATATGATAAAATTATTGAACCTAGTGGGGCTCCCTAACTTACAAATGCAAGCCACGGGTCTGGTGTGCTTTCTAAACCAGCTTTACATGCATGTAAGCGTTTTCGGGGGTAATATTCCGCCATTCATTATGCCACAATTTGTAAAAATGTAAAACCGCATCAAGCTATGACATCCTTCTATAAACTGCAAAATTCATACACATAACAAAACTCTGTTATTGAGATTGAGCTGAGTTGCCAGCGGATGGAATGAAGCGGAGAACTGGATGGATCCAAACTGTCGGTGAAATGGGTGAACTGTCTGATATGGCTTCGGGCAAGTGGGCCCATTATACTCTACACTGTGATTACTTTCTTTGGAGTTATCTAAACAGTAGTGTTAGATTGTTATACTATCTTTGGAGTAGTAATAAAATTATCTCTCTAGTTTTACAATTACAGAAAGAACAGTTGGAGTAGAAATATACATTACCCTGCATGATAGAATCTGTTAGGTGCTGTATCTAAATTGTACATTGCTAATATACACATTTTTTGCCTGGGTGATAATATTACACTAGAGTTGCCAACACAAAATGGATAAAAACGATGCCATCTCTGATAATGTACAAAATAACTGAATGTAAATCCGCAATCGTTAACATACACAATCCTCATATGTGGGTCTTTGGTTGCTATCACAAAAACATGCTATGAAAAAATTAACTAGAACCAATACTTATAAACTAAAAATATTTTTAAACAATTTCCTCATGCAGGAGAAAACCTTTTAGGGACATATTTTATATTGAGAACGAGAAATCTGGAGAAACCTTGAAAACGGGAGGTCTCCCGCTCATTGCAGGAGTGTTGGCAAGCCTGCTCCACATCCATTGGAGAAGCTTGATACTGTCAACACATTTGATCTGTAAGCGTCAACTTGTAAATTTTTTTTTGTAAAATAATCTAAAGTGGAACTTCCATATTTCAGCGTCTCTATCTAAAAGCAGGAGGAGAATTGGTGGCTTAAAAAATTCTAAGAGACTTTTGTTCTGCGTCTGAACATAAGCTTATTTATCCATCATTAATTGACAGCATTTCAACAACAAAATGCCTTATTTGGGCTTAATGAGCAACCCAATAAAAATTAAATTATGTACATTAATACACGACTGAAATATATGTTGATAATAGAAAAATTGTAGGAATATCTACAGAAGAGATAGGCTTTCGAGCAATCATATTAAACCTCAAGAATGGAAAAGAAATAAACTTAAGATTAGCATTAGTTCTTGATGGATGTAGATAAAAATCAAAATTACATGCACCAATAAGGACATTTGCTGATCTGACAACGCCAATAAAGTAATTGTGCTCAATTGTTTTAAACTCTGTCTTAAGAACTTTAAACACAACGGCATCAGCGGAGCGAGAAGCTGCTAATGATGGAAAATCAGGGGTATAACTAAAAACTTCAAATCCACATTTTCTAAACAATAAGTTGCTAAAGAATACCAGATCATTGTAATTTAAAAGGTAACTAATGGGGAGTAGATGCATATATACGAACAGTGACTTCTAAGACTTTAAAGTCTCTTTACAAAGAAACTTGGACAATTCTATCGATTTACTAACTCAAACGAAAATAAATAAAGATAATTTGGTTATTGATGTCAAATCTTTTATTGCTGAAGCTAAAAATGCTTTTAATTTCCCTACAACATTTGCTGACTCCTCACTATCTAGTCAAGATCAAAAATCACTTAGAATTAATATTATTGCTGAATGTCATAAAGGATCAAAGTCATTTTTACATGATGAAAGTGAAGTAAGAGCCATTTTTTCCCACTTAAATATGGATTATTCAACAATTGTTAGGTGAGTATAATTCAAACAAATCTACACCAAGAAATATTCTTGTTACTCTATTTTCAATTTGGGATACCCAAAAAGTTCTTGCAAATACTTTGAAGTTGCAAACATTTTAAAAAAAAAGATATTTATTGACAAAATTTACTTTGGGAAAGAACGTGTTAAGAATTAAGAACTTAAAATTATTTAATGATGGTGTAGAAATCAAATGTGATTGATTATCTTCTCATTAGAATTTTAATTTTCTATACATGAACTGTCATAGTGTACTTAGTTTACAAAGAAGTACCTCACTTTGGTCTTATATAAATGCTTTTGATTACAATATTATAGCATTAACAGAAACGTGGTTCGATAGCTGTTTTGATGATAATATTTTTTCTAATTCACCTTAAATTGTCGCTGCCAAAAAAATAGAAAGTCTTCATTAGAACATGGTGGTTGTATAATCTTAGTTCACAAGACCATTGTATTTTTTGAAGTTGATCCCAAAATTCAAGTCGATTTTGGATGTTCCATTATTTTTCGTTTCCCTACAGAATTCATACTCTTGTTTATATATCCCCCTCTTGGAAGTAAATTTTGATATTGCTGACTATCTTAAGCAACTTGATCAATATTTTCAACACGACTGAATTGAAAATGCTGCACATGAAACATGAAATGTAATTATTTGTGGCGATCTTAATTTACCTGACTCTGAGTGGCTTTTGTTTATGTCTCCGCATACATTTGAGCACTCTCTGCTTAACTGTTTTGTTGATATGCATCTTGAGCAATTAATCGATTTCCCTACTCATATTGGTAGTAACATTCTTGACGTATTTCTTTGTAACTCTAACATAATTTCCATCTCTAACGTAATCGCTGCACCAGATAGCTTTTCTGACGATGTCATAATTGTTTTTTCCAGCTTTTATAATGAGAGATCCGCTCGATATTGATAAAATTCTCGGAATATCTACACCCAATAAATTTGATGATAATTATTTCTCATATTCACAATGTAATAATGAAGGCTTTTCTATTTGCCTTGCCCAATCTTTGTTTTCATTTGAAATTCATTCTAATAACATTAATTTTCTATCGATTTGTTATGAAAAACGATTTATCATAAATTCCAAAATTTTCCCCACAAAACGAACCAGCAGACGTATCTTACCTAACTATTGGAGATCGCATACTGTTTACATTTACAACAAATGGAAGACAATTTACGAAAAGTTTCTTGCAAGAAAATATACTACAAAACAACAAAAGATCTATTAAATTCTATTGAACTTGATCAGTTAATTTATGTAGAAAGCTTTACAGATACTTCAGATATAAATTCGTGTTAGAAATTTATTCGATCTTTATCTCCAAAATCCATGCTCAAACCGAAGTATCTAGATAAAGATTGTGCAAGTTCAGATTTTATTTAATCGTTACTTCTCCTTTGTTTTTTTCACCGAGTTGTCGTGATTTCCCAAAATTTTCTAAAAATTCAAACACCTTGAACTTAATATTGACCACCAAACAAGTTACCAAACTTTTATCTAAATCAATTCAAAAGGACGTGGTCCAGACAAGATTCCCGGAATATTTCTAAGAAAGCATGCTTCATGTTTGGCTCCTCATATAAAGAAACATATTAAATACTTTTGAATTCCCGAAATTATGGTAAACTTCTTATGTTTACCCTTTACACAAACATGGACCAAAAATATAATTTGAAATTATCGTCCTATTACCGTTTTATGTAAAATATCATTACTATTTGAACGTATTATATTCGATACACTTTTTCCAATAATTAAAGAAAAACTAACGCATTGTCAATTTGGATTTGTTAGAAAAAGCTCAACAGAAACTCAACTAATAATTTTAATGGATCGATTGTACTCCGATTTTAATGGAAATAAGTCACACGTATGATATTATATCTTGAATTTAGTAAAGCTTTTGATAATGTTCCACATGGATTCCTTTTAGAAAAGCTGAGCTGATTGAATGTTATACATAATTTTCTAAATTTTATTACATCATACCTATTAAACTCAACAGGTTATTGTAAACAACACAAAAACTGAATTGCTTCCAGTTACTAGTGGTGTACCACAGGGATCTGTACTTGAACCTCTACTATTTATTCCCTTTATTAATGATTTACATCATCAATGTATTGATACAATGCCACTTCTATTTGCTGATTATACAAAGATAATAGGTCAAAACTGAACTGATTTACAATCAGATCTAAACCTATTTTTGTTGTGGGCAAAAGAAAACAGAATGGAACTTAACTTTGATAAATTTAAACTATTTACTATTATTTCTCCAGAAACTTCTATTCAGCTAAGTAATGATGTAAGATTAGTTTCTTCATTTTCTGTAAAGATGATTTGGCATTACGATTTCAAATAACTTTTATTTAAGTGCAAAATATATCAAAGAAATTAAAATCATGTAACAAGTCTTTTACTTCTATCATAAGAACTATACCATTCAATACTAACTTCAAAATCAAAAAGAATCACTATAATTCATTGATTTTACCCGCGCTTTTTTATGCTTCCCCAATTTGGTATGCAAATAAAAGTGATGTAAATCGTTTAGAAAAATTTCAGAGAAGATATTCTCGTTGGATGATACAACAAAAAAATTACAAGTCTCGTTTAATTCTATTAAATATTTCTCTTTTAAACTTTAACTTTTTGATCTTTTTTCTTTTTAATAAGCTCCTAAACAGTAAATTTGATTTTAAAATCTATAACTTTGTATACTAAATTTGATTTTAAAATCTATAACTTTGTATACTTCAAGACTGTATTTCGTTCAAATTTAAGAAGTTCAAATCACATTATCTTTGAAATCAAAATATGTAGAAAATCGAAGACATTTCAATATTTTTTTATCGAGTGTTTGCACTAGCAAATTTCATTCTTTTGAAAACCTCTGTTAATTTTATTAGTGCACCAAAAGATGTAAATCGATATTTAAAGGACTTTTTTGGAAGTTTTTCAAATCAAATTATACAATTGAAAATCCTTCCACCCATTATATCATCTGCCCTTGTAATACATGTCGCTAAAAACAAGGATTAAACTTTTATTAATGCAGTCTAATATATTTGTAAAATAAATTTTTGTTTAAATAAAAGTCTTTTAATAATAATAATAAAAATAATAATAATCATAATAATAAGAAGAAGAAGAAGTACGATACCTTTGTAGTCCATTTTATAGATCTAAACTTCAGTTTTGTCAGTTTGGATAAATTTCATATATTTGCTCATCAGACCTGAGAGGCATAAAAACTAGCACTAAAAATTACTTGTAAGGTAACAGAGACGAAAATAAAATATTTCGTCTATTGCTCTACTGTTATGGGCTGCCTCTCAACGCGTCTTAATAAATCAACTCAAAATCTTTCGAAGACGTTCTAAGAGAGCCATGGATATCTTTTTTGATTGCTCCCAGAAGAACGCCACAGCAGACTCGACTTCAAGCCTTGATTTAAGCTCTGCATAACTATGGTCATTTTCTGCATCCGTGCATACCAAACGAACTGAAGTATTTTAAGCACCTGACAGTCCCTGCTCTTAAACCCGAGTGGAGAAAACGCCATTTCGTTCCCTTTTAAAAGGCCATGCATAACAAAGCCCTGTAAAGCGCATATAGTGTACATTCTTTATTTCGTTTTGGATGTACTTTGTATTTTTATTAAACGTTTTTCTCTCTCATGCATGTGTTTCTCTGTACTATTGGGGATATACAACTTATACCAGTGGTATACGAAACGGGGTGCATGATGAAATATCCCCGTAAAATTTTCAACATTGATTTTGATGACTTAAATCTAGCATTTTTTGTAAAAAATTTAAAAATTTTACAAATTCAGGTGGTAAGATGCATTTTCTGGGTCCACTTTTTCAAGTTGATCCAAACTATGATGCCAGAAATCCTGTGTACACCCCTCTTTTTACAAATTCCCAAGTCTCTAAGATGAAATTTACCCGGGAACTATCATCAAGTCATTAATAATTCTATAAACGTAAACCAGAATCCTTTTAAACTAGCTAAATCTAATCCAACCCAAAATAAACTAATTAAAAATGATCAAAGAAATTAATTACGAAACTATGGGCTAAGAATTCCCAAATAAAACATCGTAAGGGAAAATTTTTAAACTGTTTTATTGGAAAATTGGATGGATTAAAATGAAACTACGAAATATATATTGATAAATATCAAAGTTACAAATAAACAAGATTCTATGTCATCGTTCCTAATTTTCTTGAACTTCTAAAGCCAAATTTAGGCAATCTAATTGTAAGTTTACATTACAATTTAAAGGAATTAGAAAATATTGAAATAAACATCTAATGTAACATCTATGATTTGCCTCTATGATGCATCTATTAAAAAAGAATGCCTTAATAATGCAAATATCTTGCATGACAATTGTGTATTAAATGAGGAAATTCATATTGCTACAAAGTTATAGGCCAATCTTAATACCACACTCGTTTAGAAAATTTTTTGAAAAAATACATTTAGATTGCCTTGGAAAAAAGATTCAATATTTTTCATATGAGCATATTTTATGTACTCAATTTGGTTTCCGATCTAAGCATAGCACAATTGATAAAATTATTATAATTACTAAAAAAATCCTTACGTAAATTCAGTTGCATAGCTCTTTCAAACTTGGGGGCAAAGTTTTGAAAATTTGACGATTAATACTACAAATTAAATAAAGGATTTCAACAAAATTGTGTTAAGTTAAATGAGTTTCTTAGAAAATAGAAATCTGACAATATTACAACTGACAGAAAAGTTTTTCAAGGCACAATATTAGGGACAATATTATTTGGAATATATATGAATGACATAATTATACATGTAAATCGTAGTGAGATATCTGTCTTATAAGGATAGACAATGAATCATCAAAGTCACAAGAGATTTGATATTGAAATTCTTCTATTTCACATTAAAATCAACTAAAAATTAGCATTGAAAATTGCAATTATTTATATTCTCTACCTCGAACAAACACAAAAGTATAGAGTAATGCATTGAAAAAATTTAAGTATAGGGTCAAATACTTGAAAATGCTCTTGCGATTTCCAGAATGCTGTCAAAAACATCTTGTGGAATATCTTTCAATATGATGCAAAATTGTGATGTGTACAAGCAGATTATACAAGTTAGCATACAGTCATTCCAATTGGAGATTAAAGTTGAACATGTATAACAAAGAAAGAGAAATACTGCTCCGCACAAAATATGAAAATCGCAATGCGCAATGACATGCAGTAACAGCTGGTAGAAAGAATGTAAACACAGCAAGTGAATGAGTTTATCGAGAATAAACAATATCTTTTCTTCTGTCATCACTTCAACAAATTGCGAAAATACTGACTTTGAAAAATTTGAAAAAAAGTTCAAAATCTTTTTAAAGTTTATTTGAGATTGCATTAGTTTTTTATCTATTGACCACTCTTCCAAAATATAAACATAAAAAAATGTTTTTCAACCTTAATTACATTATTTAATAATGCAGTCGATTCTCTGCTTGAACTGTGTTTCATTAATTAAATGACTTGAGAAAAATCATGCGTGTGCGCGGAAAAAATATAACAAAATTTGAAAGTGAGAATGCCCTCAGACAAATATATTTTGTATACAAAAATAATGTAAATTTGAAAACGTCCGCTGAAAGGTTAGGGATTGCTACGCCCTCCCCTTACAGTCCGATGCTGAACCCAATTGTTTAAGATCGAATGCCAAAGCTAGGGTTACTGGTTAACTTTCCACCAGTTTGAAAATACTTATTGTTTACAGTCATATTTAAATTGTTTAATCCTAATTTTAATTTGATTAATTTCAATTTGAAGTTGATTAATCCCAATTTGAAGTTGTAATGTCACAATATCTTGAAAATCATGTCCTTTGCAAAAATAATTTAGACTTCTTTATTCTATAAAGAATTCTGCAAACATAAATAAACTACTTTCTAGATTGACTATATAAAACATTTAAAAGTGGAACCTCATCCAAAACTAAGGATACCATAGTGGCCATGTAATGTGTCATGTTCAAAAAAATTTTAAATTTGACTAATATTTATATAATTGTCTAAACTGAATAAACTTTTAATAGATATTCGAATTGATTGATTCACTTGACATATGAACTACAAAATCATGCAGATTAGAGATTTAATCTATTAATTTTTTTATAGATTGATATACTTTTCTAATTTAATTTGAAATGCATCTCAAAAACTATGTTTAATTTAAAAGATACTTGCGAATATTCAGAATATCCACAATACATCTTTATATTCTGCAGAATTGCCTTAAATACTCCATGCTGGTTGATTAAAATTGATATGTAAAACATCATGATAATCTTTAAAGTAACCTTTAGAATTCGAGGCACCGATGTCCCTTTCTTTATTTCCCACACTCTACTTTTTGTCATTAAAAAGAATGCCAAATTTACGAAATTAATTCCACTTTTATTTGCTATTAAATTGTAAGTAGAAGGCTTGGAGAATATCAAAATATCAAAAAAAAACGCTTGAGCGATGTAAAGGAACGTAAATAGATAGCCTTTTAACTCAGAAAGTGTAGCACTGTAAAAGCATCCACAAACTTTCAAATAATATACTGCCATGATTTCCACAACGGAGAGACATTTTAAAATGATTATTGCGCTAAAATATTTCTCATCTTCAAATGAGCTGACAATTGCTTGACAAAGAATTAATATTCCAATAATAAATATTATGAAAAGTAAAGTAAATCCATCAATTGATATGTATATCGTGCTACCTTTGCGATTAAATTCCATTTTACCTCCATTTAGTATAAATAGTATGCTTAAATTACAGCATTTTTAAATAATGAAAAGCGTTTTTAAATAATACAGCCTTTTTAAACGATTTAGTAAATGTATGTGTATAAATTCATTATCAGAAATTAAAAAATTACTCTGGAGATGTCTGTAGGTCCTGCTTTATTATTAATCACACTAGATCGCGTTGTGAATTTAACAATTTTATTATGATTGGCTATAATCATGCTAAGAACAAATCTACATTTACATAAAGATTTGACAGGTAACACTTGCAATAATTTCAGTGTATAAAAAGAATAAATTAATTTAAAGATGGCATCGCAAAGTGTTGTATAATGCATTATTTCATCAAAATCTAGCAATGATTCTAAATGTATTTTTTCAATATGAATAAGCCGCTATGGAAACTGCTTGGCTTTACTTCATTTCCTTAGTGCAAAATAATGAATGAGTTCAAATTATTCGTGATGCCTACTATCAACATATTGTGCATAACATACGATATTTGCAGAAATGGTTAAACAAAACCGGATATGCTTTCGTTTTTATATCATTAATATTTTTAGAATAAATAAGAAACTAGCTGGCCTTCTTCATTAAAAAAATTCCCATTTGGCCATAGTAAATTCTATAGAAACCCGCAAAATTAATTGTTAAGTCTTAGTACATGAATGCAAGCACATAATCTTTATAAAATTCATAGATAATTAATAGCTGTAGAAATTGAGTTAATCATTTCCAATGGAATGGCAGATTTGTGGGCAGAAATTCTCTCAAATATTTTTCAATGAAAAATCTACAAAAGAAAGCACAAAAATGTGACAATCAACAAGCACTTTCTATATGCCCTACTAACTAGAGCGACATTAGGCATGTGATTAAACCCGATGTGATTTCGAGTATCAAATTGTAGGGTTTCTGAGAATATTGAAAACAGGATTCGAATATTCGTTAAAAAATATTTGAATATTCGTTCTCCCTACAGCTTTTGATGCCAAACCCACATTCCTTGATTAGAAAGGTGAATATAGAAAAAGACAGAATATTACTACCAGCACAATGGAATGGTTCTTACAGCAATAAAAGCATTTTCAGGACTTAAGGCGGTAAACTTCTTGGTTACAATGTCAGTGGCAGTTGAAAACACCTGCTCCAAAGCCACTCTCAAGTTGCATTGATAAATATTTCATTGTTTGTCTTGACTATACGGGTATTTGTCCGACCTTAGTTTCCATCAGTATACAAATTTGCCTCTGTTTTCTCACAAAGAATAATGTTTGAGCCACTCGTATCACTGATATACATTTCATGTTCCCCATCAACATCAAGATCATGTTACGTTGAATGAATTTGAGAGTCATGTTGTGTTCGTGCAAAATTTGAGAAAAGAATACGCACTTTGACTGCTTGCAGAGGGGCCAGCTAGATTAGCAAAATCAACACTTACAGCAATGATTCCACTCGCTTCCTGAGTAAGCTCAAGTATATTGTCCATGACAGCCACATTTACTATTCTTAAAAATATAGGGTTTCACTCAGCCATTTATTAATTCCGCTTTTCAATTCACTAATAGAAGAGCAGAATTAAATAATGTTTGAGCGAAGACATCAGCCGAATGTTGTGGCTAAATGATAATTTGCTCCAGTCCAGTTAGTGTTATAGAAGTTCATGGATAACTATAACAACACTCAATAATTATATTCTGAAACTATCCTCCCTCCCTTTAACAATTTAAGTCTAATACTAAACACCCCAAAATCAAGGGTGTAAAGAATACGAACTTACTAACACTGGCAAACACACTCTTTCTGCTTTATGACGATACTCCTAAATGAGTCGACTCCTGAACATACCTTGGCATTACTCTGGATAATTCTTTAAACTTCAGCTCGCATGTTTCATTTATCTTATCAAAAGTGTACCACATCACTACCTTCAATTCTTATGTAGCTCGTTCTTTCAAAACCAACGTATCAAAGTACATATTCAAGTCCTACATCTTACCTCACATTACATACCTAGCTCCAGCCTGGATATACGTAAGCACATTAAAAAGTCGTCAACGCACAACACTGTTCACTCATTATGCCAGCCACATTCCTAACCTTGACGATTTGTGGCTAATTGATATCATTAACTCCACTGTCAGGAAATATGCTACACAGATGATCAGCAAGATTCAATGAGACTGCGATCACTCCCTACATACCATCTTAAAGCCTACTACGTCCACATCTTATTATCACTTCAAAAAATCAGCTTTTTGGACACCTCACGCACAAAGCGGAATATGATAAAACATTTATTGCGATAGCCTGGCACTATCTTAACAGTGGCATTCTACCCGACGTTTTGTAATGATCACCTTGACTATTTATTTCTATTATAAGTTCCCTTTTATGTCTACATTGTGCAGTTTTCTTTTGTTGTAGATGTACAGAAAATAAAGAATTATTATGAGTATTATTATTATTATTATAAATATTATTATTATTATTATTATTA
>CABFPE010000310.1:609701-632074 GCA_900660155.1 Hofstenia miamia
ATCCGTAATTGTCCATTTATACGCATAAATATTTACATTAATAGTAAATATTGAAGTACTCACCTAAATATACATTTCAAACATATATTTTAGCAAATAAATTTGAAGCTCCAATTTTGATTCAAGCAATTCAATTGGTGATGAGTATTTTTTCAAAATGTGGGATTTTACCAAATTTGGATTTTAAAGAATCAATTAAAACGTGGCAAGGATATAATATTTGTTCTAAGCAATATAAAAAGTAATTATTTGTGGCCAATTTTAAAGATTCAAATTAAAACATGGCAAGGATATAATATTTGTTCTAAGCAATATAAAAAGTAACTATTTATGGAAAATTTTGAACGTAATGTACAGAAAAATGTATGTATAAATAAATAAATAAATATATATATATATAATTCCCCAGCAGTCACCTACCATTAATGGTCAGTAATGGAAACTACAATGGCCCTTTAATGGCTTGCTATTTGGGAAAGAAATTAACTGCAAGCTTAAAGGTAAGGAGAAAGAAATAACAATTAATGAAAAAGGAGCAAATCTATTGTACTGTTACTTTAGTAGGTTTAACAAAGATGTTTACAAGTTGGAGGAGTGGTTTTGGTGTATCCTTTGAATTGGTGATCCAAAAGTAAACATATTTTGAAACACATGCTCAAAAGGCAAGCAAAGCAAGAAATGAAAGGTTTTGTATATGTCTATTATTATTTGGTAAAAAAAATGGGATGGAAATTAAAATGATAGAAATTAATACAGATTAGAAAAGAATAGTGCGTGTGTGTGCTTCATCTTGGATGACAATTTTCCTTCATCATCAAAGTACCCACAAACAATTTAACTAATTTTGATGGATGGTAACTAAGGACCTAAATACCTTTGAATTCAATACCTCCATGTTAAAGACTTCATTAATTTGTATCATCAAGTGGACCAACTTTTTGGACCTAATTTTTATCAGACATTGTTGTACATATCCTAAATTATTTTTTGGCATCACTTAATTTTTTTGGCATAGATGGGACTTGAACCCAAGACCTCTCTGGCCAGAGTCTGTCATCCTAGCTACTTGGCTACTTCATAGAATTACATTGCTCTTATATACTGCATATTTGTTTACCATAGAGACAAGCAAGCCTATATTTGAAAGGCCATAGTCAACTCTTTATGGATTCCTAAACATACATATTCCTTGGGAAGGAAAGAAATAGCTCCATGTATCAATGTTATCTAACAAATTTTCAAAATTGTAGGAAATATTATTTTTCTTCTCAACATTAATTTATTATTAATTGTCATCATGACATCATTAAGTCATACATCTTGAGATACACATTGAACCGTGTTTCTCCATCATCAAATAATTGTTAGAATTTTTGTAGATGGCCATCAAGTACCGAAATACCTCAGAACTAATGACCTAACTTCATTTATTTTTATAATCAAGAGCACAAACATTTTGGAGTTAATTTTTATCAGACATAGTTGATTATGTCCTAAAGTATTTTTTGGCACCACTTTGAATTATTGGCATGGGTGGGACTTGAACTTACTACCTCTTTGACCAGAGTCTGGCATCCTAACCACTGAAACACTGGTACAAAGTTGAGAAGGTTTCATTTGCCATATATGCTAGTATTTTTCAAATGTTTGTTTACAATAAAGTGGTCTACCATGTTCCACATATGACGTCAAACATTCAGAAGGCCAGTGTTTCTATTAGAATAATCTAGAAAGTTCCAACTGCTTAGTTATTGTGCACTGCTTTTTATTATTTGCAAACGTCACAAATTCTCAGTAATTTAAGCAGTTGTTTACACTTTTTGACAAATAGAACATTCTAGACACTTCTTGTTAAAAGTTTTTGACAATGACCACACTTCTGACCATAAAAATCACTCTTTACAGTTTTAAACCATTACAATATTCTTCTAATAATTATTTAATAATTCATGCATAAATTACTGAGTAATAGTTAATAATTTGACGGCCATATTTTTCAAAATGTCCCCCTATTTTAACCAAATTTATAGAAAGCCCTCATCCTTATGTGTGAGACTCATTATAAAACACATGAATTTTTTTGCCTTGGGTAGGATTTTAACTCAGTACCCCTCTGGGCAGAGTCTGGCATCCTAACCACTGCACCACTTGTGCCAATAGTTTTGCAAAAAAAATATTAATATATATATAAATATTAAACATTAATATGTTTAAAGCATACATATTCAAGCGATTATTAAATATTTTTAGGGTAATTTTCAATTCCTCTTTACACCTAGGCCAACTACCCAATTGTCTTGATTTTTCAACATCCTTCGGGAAATTATATTTTTCATTATCCATTTCATATTCAAACATTATGAATACATTATTCGCAATCTATGCCACTTTATGTTATTTGGCTTAACCCGCAAAACCCTTTCCCCCTATTCCCATTTTTTACCTACATATGCTTAAAAACACTTACTTATGCATGTCCTATTACTATGAGAAGGAAATGCCTTATAGTTAATGAGAATTAATCAATTCAATTATATATTTTTTACCACTAAGTTATGAAAAAAATAAATCTCTTTTATACATAAAACCATCAACCCTATTGTGCTAAAATTTTACCAATGATGTTTTATTGCAATTCTGCTCATTAGTGCAAAAAATTCACATTTCATCTTCAAAACTTTATTTTTATTCACCAGAAATCTATAAAAATATTGTTTCATTAAAAACGGTATTTTGAAGACCCTATTTACCGATTCTAACCCAAAAGCTTTCAGAAAAAATTTTGCTGCTAAGATACAATTTAATAAAAAATTATTCAATTATCTCTAAAATTCACAAATATTAACTTCAAAATTGAAAACCACCCTACTAAATTCCCCTTTTTACCCCACGGCAAAAGGCTTCAGCCTACTAAAAGAAAGACCCATTTTTTATGTGTGTTCAAATTTCAAAGGTCTAGCCTGAATAGTTTTTCCACAGTTGCCCTTTTTCTACTAAATTTGTGAAATCTCAGATGCCAACAGGCATTTTCCTTTAAACTTCAAAATTCATTCCCCTGCTGTGCCCTTATTATTTCTATAATTTTCCCAAAATTATGAGCATTGTCCTAATCTTATAGGTTGCATGTCTCTACAAAAAATCTAAGCTTTTTCTTTATTATATTTTGAGATATGGACATCTCTGTATTAGAACCTGTAGGGAGGAAAGAAAGCTTCACTTTAGCTGAAGCTAAATCAAACCTTAACAAGGACGAAGAATTAAGCATCACACAAGTGATGATAGTTCCTTTATTAAGTAATGATGAGATGTTCACTGTTTTAGATACTAAAACTAGAGGAACTAATGAAAAAATGAATTTGGTTTTACAACGAGTTTGCAAAAGAATTAAGCAATATATTTGCCAATGTCCCCAACAAATGTTTTAGTGAATGCATATATCTCGATATTTATAAGAAAATCAGCAGCAGTGCCAATGCACAAATCCAAGGTCATAAGCATAAAAAATTGTAAGAATTTTAGTCCAATTATTGTAACTTCTTTGATTTCAGAGAGCTTGCATAAGTATCTCGCAGAGGTTTACATCAACCGCTGGGCAGACACATTTGATTGTTTCCAACTTCATACAAACACAATTCTGGTAGGATCAATGGCCTTTTATTCACTATGTACTGCTTATATAAAATATTAAACTCCGCATCAATCACCATAGCCAGAGTAACATTTACTCGACCAACAAATTATTAATGAAATTTCTAACAAGTTCCATGGTTAGCAAAATGGTTAAATGAGTACATGACTAACTGGATACAAAGTTTAAGATTCAGAAGGAATAAACTTACAAAAAAACTTGAATTAGTTTTTGGTGCTCTTCAAGGAGGATCCTTAAGTAGGATACTTTTCAATAATCAAACTAACGAGAAATACAATTTGTTATCATCAAATGTTAACATAGCAAACTATCTGATGGCTAATGGGTAATTAGATCTGTTTATAAAAATACTGCTAACGCAGATGTTATTCTATATAAACAGCAATACATAAAGTTGTTTCGGACTCAGCAGGCAGCTAAAAATCTGAAAACTTACGAGGCTAAGACCAAGAAATGATCTTTGCTCACAAAAACATGAAGAGTGAAGACCTAATAAACGCTCTATTTATTAATGGAAAAACAATTTCTAAACTTAAATATCTTGGTGTCTTCATGAATTTCATAGAATTGCCACGTGAATCAAATCATTAAAAGTGCAAATCTCAGAATAAGAAAACTGTCGTTTATTGTAAAATATTTAAGTGAAAGCAAAACATTTTTATATTTGAAACATACATATTTTCTATTTACTTACATTCTGAAGAGGTATGTGTAAATGGATGCACAGCAGATAATCAAAAAGTTATTACGACAGGGATTAAAATTGTACCCAAGACATTCACTAATAAAGAAAAACTAGAATTATGAAAATTCTGAACATCAAATTTGATGAAAAATTTAAGAAGACTGTATTGAAGATTTTGAAATGTCAAGAACATGTTCTATACAATGAAATACCCCTCTCCACATCATCAACTCGTACCAAGATTATTCTTCCTGAAGCCAATGCCAAGTGCTTTAACTTGTCATTCATTTATGCTGCATGTCTATATCTAGCAAATTTAACACATCTACAGTTCCAATAAAACTTAGTGTCAGTCCTTTTACATACGGCATTGCCATGTGTGCAGGAACTTAAACGGGATATACATACATACATGTATATTACACTATATATTTAATATATATTGAAGATACATTTACTTAGAACATTTTCTTTTACATGTAAACTAGCATACAATTTATCAAATCAGTTTTAAAATTGTTCATGGATTATTCATGTCTTAAATACCAATGAGTAAACTTACATTTAAATCTTGTCGATTTCTTAACAAAGAAATTTGATTTTTGAGTTTGACGAGTTCCTCAAGGCATTCAATGCTGTCATTGAGATTTAAGACTGTCAACAGTGAAGTACAACCAATTAGTCCAATGAAGAATTTTAAGAACACTTTAGAATTAGTATTCATACCTTTGGTTTTTATGTTTGAAAGCTGGATTGAAAGTCCCTCCCATTGATCTGAATCATTGCTAAAAATGTTCGAATGTGGGCATGAAAAATCGTTTTAAAAATGTTTTATGATAATTCATCATCAAAAACATATGTTAGTCCTGAAACACTTCGTTATTTACAATCTTTTTTTGCATTTCTGTGAATTTTGACTTCTTAGAATTTTGGTTCTTCATTTGGTCAGCGAATAGGAACATTAAAATAAATTCAGAAAGCTAAATATTGTTTTTGGCTAAAACTACTGACTTCGTTAACGAATTTGAGGTTTGGAAAACTTCTCTCTCGCATGAGACAAATGAATTATTGGGAAACCACTACTGGCAATATATGAAACATTCCCATAATCTTAATGTTTGTGAGTGACAGGTGTTACTTAATTTAAGTAAATTTTTGGTAATGCTCATGAAATGAAAATTTTGAACAGACATTGTGAAAAAGTGACTGAAAACAATTTTATGTAAATACAGAATAATGAGGTCAGTTAAACAAAAATTCACCTATTAAGAGCAATTTTCAGGTCTAGAAAGATCGACGAGCAAATCCATTAAGTAAGTGGGTGATAAGCTGCTCAACTAAAAACTTCAAAAGAACATTTAGATTATCTTGATTCTTAAATGAAACACAAATTAAACTTAGAAATTCATCTAAATGTGTTTGTATGTATCTAAAAAACAAATAATATATGTATGTTCATCATTTTTTCATCAATTTATATATAAATGATTTCTGAGATGCTTGTGCATTGTACATTCAATGTTGTAATGTAAATTTTAGCATAGTATGATATTGCATATACATATATATATATAAATATATATATATATATATATGCAAATTTTCAATTATGCAATTGAAACTCATTATAACTTGATTCTACTGTAATATTTTGTTGTTCAGTTTAGCCATTAGTGAATTCAATAAATAGCGAACGTTTTTCCACGCCAACCCAAAATTACTAATTACTGGAGAAAAGAACAATTGAAAAAATTGAAATATCATTATATATTTTACAACACAGTACTAAGCTAATTCACTTTGCAAATACGCCCTAGCATTTTTGAAAATCTTGAAGAATAATGTTGGATGAGTAATAATTTTCTTCTATATTTGTTATTAATAACTGCAATAATTATTATTGAAATAATATTTACTTGAGTTGTTTCTCAACATGAAAAATAATTTTAATTGACTGTTGCATACGATGTCTAAAATAGAGAAAAAAATTCCCCTCTAAAACTTATAAATCATACTTGATAAATTTCTGAAGAAAGAATTTACAATGAGTTTGAATTCTGGGTAAAATAATTTCACAAGACATTGAAAATTCAGTTTTGGAAAAATAGTTTGTAAATTATTTTGCCCTGATCTTTATGATAATGGCTCTATCTTACCATAGATTTAAAAGTCTTCTGACTCGTTCATCTTGTACCAAGTTGTTATCTATACTGAGTTGGTAGTAAGTATAAGCAATTGTATGAATTTCATTTATAATTTCTTGAATACTTCTATGTACTGGAATTGTATGAAATTTAACATCAGCATTTGAATCATATTTTTCAAGGTCAGCAGTTTCTTTCGTCACTGCGATCAGCTTTGCGTCATCAAAATCGTTCAAGCGCTTCTTAAGAATACGCTCTGCTTCGTTGTATGTTGGTTTATCAGTCGGAGATGCGGTCAAACCTAAAACACTTATTCTAAGAAATGAATGTAAATTACCAGCATTCTAAAATTTGTCGCACTACATGGAAAATACCCTAATTATAATAAATAAATAAATAGTTAAATAAGTATACATATATATATATATATATATATATATATATATATATATATATAATATATACATATATATATGTATATGTATATATAAATATTAAGTAGCTAGCGATATATGTTGTAGTTAACAAAACAGTTTCGCAAATATATACATTTCTTTTGTAGAAATTCTAATAATAGATTCAAAGTGAATAACAGGCCTTCATCTGGCTATGCCACTACTCTGCATTCATTTCGAACCAATGAGTAATCAAAACAACAATACTTGCAATTCACAAATGGGGTTATTTGACTGTTTTGCAACTCAATTAATAGATAAATGTTCAAGCATTTCTAAATTTGACTTTGTTTGAATTGTCTTTAAGCATATAAGAACTATGTTAGAGCATTTGCATTTTAAACTGCGTTGATTGTCCTATTTAAAATAGAATTAGAACAGTAATGGAGTAAATACCTGTTTAGTTAGAAATTGATTTTTCATTATTAAGTTGGAAATAGTTTAATTGTATATTTGACTTAGCCAATGATTGACTATGGTTTCATATTTATAAAATTATATAATTGATCTGTTCAAGAACTTCAGGCACAGCAATGCACGTTTTACAAATTTTCCACAAATTTCCAACTTTGATGTGTCAATGTCTCCTAACAATTGTGGGACGAGTGATTTTACGGTTAATTTAGTAATTGGTGTAAGTGTACTTGGTTTTCTTCATTCTGTTATTATGCCTTCAACTATACCAGTATTTATGAGCACAATATTAATTCTCTTTTAACAGATGAATATAGTATTTGCATACACAAATTTCATTTGGAGAAAAATATATTTTAAAAGGGAAATTATTGTTTAAATTGCTACGATTTATATGTACTTGTTTTTTAATATCAATTTATTAAAATCCATGTACAAATATAACTTGCTTGAAAATATTTTTCTGTTAACTTACTATTATGTCAATGTTAAGGCTATTATAGAAAAAATCTTTGGATATTAAATAATAATCTATTTGTACCTAGCAGCTTTGGCTTATTTGTTCCAGTGAACTCTTCCTGATATTTCTCTAGTAAACGATGATAAACGTGTCTTTTATCACAATGATGCACTTCATCAAAAACTATGATGCTTGCTTGTTTCCATTTAAGTACTCTCTGATCCAATAGATTTTCGAATCTTGCTAAATAAATGCACACGTAACCTCCAATACAAAGTATCGAAAAATTGTTTTTAATATGTTATCAATGGTGAATATTAACGAAATAGACAACTGCTCGTAGTAGAAATATCCATTTTTGCAAAAAGGAAGTGTTTGGTAACAATCACAGAATCGTTAAATATTGTACATCAAAAATGATTTGTTCTTATTGTCAATAGCAGAATTCTATTTTGAACCTGCTTATGTACAATAAGGTTTCAACAATTAGTTGATAATATAATGGAAAAACCTCTGTGATTTAATTTCCTTTGAAATTTCATGTTGAAGTTGACATTTTTGGAACAATACTTGCTTATCAATTTCATTGGGGCATTCTTTTGTTTTAATATACATAGTAATTACTTATTCGAAGAAATACTGTTTTATCATTTAAACCATATTGTAATTTGTAACCAAGTTATAGCGCATGCTTAAAAATTCATATAAAAGAAGTCCTGGTTTAATTAAAAAATTTCATATATTACAGTTATTATTGTAATGATAGTCAAACAATATATTTGCAATTAAACTACAAACTAAAGACATAATATATAATAGTAATAATTGTGTTTATGTGTGTGATGAGCTCAGTGTAAAAAAATCAGTAAATGTGTTTAGAATTTTTGTGTATCTGATTGTATCTTGTCGGTGTAAAACTACAATTTTTTTCTAAATGTTTTGTAATTTTATTCTACTCTAATTTCATTTTCTAAATCATTTCAAACGGGATAATCTTGTTTAAATTTTTGAGGTGGCAAGAAGTAAATTTTGTAACTTTTTTAGGAGAAATTAAATTTTAAATCGTTGTCTTCATCAACTCCTAAATATTTAGCTTTGTTATATTGTAACAATGTTTACAATCACTTTGATTGTGTTTTTATTTCTTTTACGGAAATTGAGGAAAATATCATGAATTACGCTTTTCCAATATTAATTTTTAATTGATTGGATGAGAAATACCTAGAAAGATGTTCAATATCACTTTGTATCTTTTTCTGGTTCTAAATGCATCATTATTTATATTTATGAGGCAAGTATCATAAGCAAATTGATACATTTCTCTATGATTTACATGCTTAATAATGTTTTTTTAATTTAAATGTATTACAAATAATATTGGCCCTACTATCTGCCTTGAAGCACTAAGATGCTCTCCACTTTTATACAAAGGCTGTTGTATCTGACTTTTTAATTATCTATGGAAACTCATTTTCAGCAATACATTGATTAAATTTATTAATAATTTATTAATAAAAAAAGGTATATGAAAAGAACCTAAAATTTTGTACAATAGCTTCAAATTCTCTTAAGGTAGATAGCCTAATTTGAAACATTGACTTACAATTTGTGTCTAAGTTCTGATAGAGGAGTTTTAGGAAATTGATGGTTATCTAGTTCTTTAAATCTCTGATTTAAATGACTTACATGTAGTATACTCTTTTATCGGTAAATTTTTTATCATCAAAATAAATTTCTAAAATTTCACTATATAGCTTACTCAATTTTCAAATGAAAAGATCTAAAACTTTCCACTTTTGTTTAGAAGAATGTAAGTTTTCAAAAATTAAAGTGGCGAAGATTAGGCAGCAAATAAGGAAGATCAGGACAAGTAAGGCGGTACAGAAAAGGTGCAGAGTAGGTAAAGGGAAGACTATAGAAACTGCAAGAGAAGAGCTTAGGCAGAGATTAATTGCAGAAGCTGAGAAAGTATAGAGTAAGGGCAAAACGGGCAAGAGACAATATGAAGCTTGAGACCTAAAAAGGAAGATTCTACCAAGAACTAGATGCAGGAGAAAAGGCTACAGCTAGAGCAGGTGAGGATGCAGTAAGGTTCTGGGAAAGTAAATGGGGAAGTGAGGGACCAGAGATAGAGAGTGAGCAGATGCAGAAGGAGCTTAGACAACAAGAATAAATAATCACAATTGCAAAACTGAAGGAAGCTCTAAAGAAGATGAAGAACTGGAAGGTGCCAGGCAGAGATGAGGTACATGGGTGTTGGCTGAAGAATTTCACTAGGGTTCATGAGAGACTAACAGTAGCATTGGAGGAGTGACCTCCAGTAGTGACCCTCTAGGTTGTGCTTCTACGTATTCATTTAGCCCTAGTGCTTCTGCTTCTACAGTTTCCTCAACACTTAGCAGCCTTTTCACTCCCTTATGCCTTTATGCTGTTCTGACCATTCAATGCTGACTTCTGTAGTACCTTCCTTACTCTTCTCTTGTACTCTTTCCTTAGCCTCATCTTCATTTCCACATGATCTGTTCTGTCCTTCTCTATTACTCCTAAGTACTTGTACCCCTCCTTGACTTCCTCAATCTTATCCCCACTGCTTGTACTCAAACCCTCCCCTCCACACACTTGCCTGTAATCATTGTCACTGCCTCCTTCAGCCTTACTGTTGTGATTACTTCTTCTTCATGCCTGACTTCTTTCTGCATCTGTACACTCTCTATCTCTGGTCCTGCACTTCCCCATATATTCTCCCAGAACCTTACTGCGTCTTCACCTGCTTTAGCTGTAGCCTTTCCTCCTGCATCTAGTTCTTTGTAGAATCTTCCTTCTTGGGTCTCAAACTTCATATTGTCTCTTGCCTGCTTTGCCCTTGCCCTATACTTTCTCAGTTTCTCAGCTTCTGCAACTAATCTCTGCTTAAGCTCTTCTCTTGCAGTTTCTATAGTCTTCCCCTTACCTACCCTGCACCTGTCCTGCACTGCCTTACTTGTCCTGATCTTCCCTATTTGCTGCCTAATTTTTGCCACTTTATTCTCAATTCTTCTTTCCCATGCTGGCTTTCTGTCTCCCTTATCTTCTTGTCGCCTTTTCTTCTTCATTTCCATGCCTACATTCTTCAGCACCTCACATGCACCTGCATATACTAAGCTATTTACTTCTGTAACACTCCTTACAACTATCCTCTCCAACACTTTATTGACTTTTGCCGTCTCTACTGCTAGCTTACTTCTCTTAACTCCTCTTGGAACTGGCAACCTAGTTCTCTCACCTATTTCTTCCTTCATCTTTTCCTTGATTGCTGCTTCAGTTTCTGCATCTACTGGTTCTGCTGCTTCTGCCACTTCTGTCTCAACATCTATCACTTCATCTTCCCTTTGCTTAGCCTGTTCAACTCTCTTTTTCCCCCTACTCTCATCCAACTGTAACTTTCTCACTTGCCCTGCAAGCCTCTGCTCTGTAACTTCTAATCCCGTTCTTGCCTTCCTCCATTCTTCCAACATTCTCTTCCTGTAACCCCTCTCATCTGGCCTGCTTCTTCTGTAACACTCCAATGCTGTCCTGTTCTGCTCATCTGTCCACTTATGCCGTTGTCCATTGGTCTGTGTGGATCCTACACTCCCGATTGTGGAGTCCGCCTGTTGTCCGGAGATTCTTAGCACCCTCTGACCATTGAAGGCCTTCCGGGGACTGAGGGCCTTTGTCTTTCATGACTTGTCATCAGTGTTTGATTTTGTGTTTGATTTTGGACTCACATTGTCCTAGGAAGTTGCCAACCAAGACTTTAGAGTGCTTCCTACCCTGTGAGGTAAGTCATCCAGTTTTGTAACCACGATCACAGTTGCTTAACCTCAGCTTACCAATCTGCGTCTTTACCCACATTATCATTATTATTATTATTATTATTATTATTATTATTATTATTATTATTATTATTATTTTTATTATTAATAAAATTCGAGCCCAATTTTGTTCACTTAAAAATTTGGCATTAATTATCTTCAAAGTTAAAATTTTCTATAATTCTTTAACAGCAAAATAGGGTTACCTGTACTGCTGATGTTATTCTAACTGACGATAGTAACCTGAAATCTAAGCATCAAAACAATTCTGTAATTATAAATAGGTTCAAACAATGACTACAATGGATCATCACATTCAAGTATGGTATACACATGTTATGCTAGAAAAATACAGTTAATTTTAATCAAAAAATTAGAATATAACTTCTTATTGTTAATTAAGAGAACTGACAATAAAAAAGCATGCGTTAATTTTTCTTGATTTTTCATATTTATAATTACTGCAATTATATATATATATATATTAGAAACAATAGAACTGAGATTCGTTTTGACTGTTTTCGAATTATGAAATTTTGTGGGAATTTGTGTCTGAAGATTTAATAAATTGAAACCCAAAAAAAGTATTCGGATACCAGAATTTTTAAAATATCTCAATTAAAATTTAATTAACTCGTTACACGTCCATTAGTTTAAACGGAAAACGTTTCAAAATGGTTAAGAAAAATGAATAAATGAATTTGCAGAGAAATAAAGAGGTTACTCGTAGGAGAAAATACGACAAAAACTGGGATTTACAGGGATATAAATATAAATATATATATATATATATATATATATATATACTCCATAGTACACCAGCAGAATGCTTAAGTTAAGACAAGAGACTTTCTCTCTAGTTGTAAAGAAAACCCATTTTCGATTACAAATTAAGGAAACTAGAACACAAAAGGAAATATCAAAGAATTCAAGGTACACGCATTCATTGGTCAAGCAACCAACTGCGAAACTATCGATTGATGTCTACTTTGAAGTGACTTCAAAGACAATCCGACTGTACTAAACCACGGCCGCCCTAATTCATTAACAATTAAGTTGAATAAAATTAGCATAAGCTTCACACTTAAGAATCGCTTCAACAAAACTGTGTCTTTAATAAATGCAAAGTTCTCTTTTAAATAAAATTCAACTTTCATTTGCCTAAGCGGAAACATTCCAAATCATTGGTGGTATAATTACGACATCAAGCATGAGTAAGAATTGGCATAGCAGACTGCTAAGAGTGAGGGCGTCTTTCGTTAAAATTTATAGTCGAATTTTCAAATTTGGTATTTAGAGTAAGTTCTGTGACAGTTTATTACATTTTCTTCTGAAATATTTATAATTAAAACGAATGCCACTATAAAATAGATATTTAATAGCAATTTTGCAAATGCATTTTTTTGACAAAATGAACATAAAAAAATCTAAAATTCATTGAACTGTAGTAAAGCAAGTTAATTTATAACATTTCAAAAGATTTAACACCTGCATTTATTTACTATATTTAAGCGAAATAATGGCTAGAGCGACCCAATATTGACTTAATACAGCCTCATTTTTTGACCGAACCTATTCAAAATTCTGACTAAGTCAAATAACAGTCAATAGAGTACATTTGTCTTCCTTACAATAAACTTTCTGGGTGTCATCGCATGTCTGCATTTTAGACTATTTTGTGGATTCTACTTTTTACATGAAGCCAAAAACTAAGCAGAGCCGAACATTCAAATCAACAACAATTGCATTGTATTGAAATATGAACCTTCAATATAAGTATAATTTCTAAAAGGGCCAAATTGCAATTTATCCTGAAAACACGATGATTTCACTTTATTTTGACCATATTAACTTTTGGGTCAACCTAATAATGACATAAAGACAGTAACTAACTGGTTTACAGTGTCTATATACATTCATATTTTTTTTAAATAGGTTCATCTGGGATTGAACAAATGATCTCTAACCTGCTGCTCCTGATTTTAGGAATCATTTGCTCAAGGCATATTAATATTTAGTAGGTTCTGGTTTACTGAAGAAATCGCCATGATTTCTGACATTGTCATATGACAACCAAATTTCAGAATGTTTCGATAGCAATGATTTTCTGAATTTTGCAACACAAATATGAATAAATTGATTAATATGGTTTTGCAGTAATTATCTCTTCTGGACCACAGACTTGAATATTGACATTTCTGTCATCACTAGCAGCTATCATCATTATTGTTTCATATATTTAAGTCTCTTAGGCAAATGACTCAATGATGTTCTTGACTCTCCTTCAACAATTTCTGATCTTTTCAATGATGGTAATAACAGATGTGAAATTGAAGGAAGTGTACAATCACTAAATTTAAATAAATATAATTAACAACTCATGAAGAGATAAGGGTGAGACTAAGAAGAAAATACAAAAAGAGAGGAAGAAGGGTACTACAGAAGTCAGCACTGAAAGTCAAAAGAGCAAAATGTCATAAAGATATAAGGACACGGAACTTTCAGTGTTGAAGTACTTTATAAGAGTATTTAGATGAAATAGAGATGAGCTGAGTCAGTCATACAGAGACCAGGACGTTGCTGCAGCAGAAAGCAGATTCAATCTAAATGAAGATGTGGATAAATTGTACATATCAAAACATCAAGGTGTTAAAGGGCTGCTAAGTACTGAATAAGCTGTAGAAACATTATGATGAATGAATATGCAGATAAGCAATATAATGGATCTTTACTGTAGATAGGTAAGAGCTGAGGTTGAAGAAACGAAATGAATAGAGGCAGAGAGATAATCCTGTTATAGACAGAAGGCAATACGAGTAGAATGCTGGCAGAATGCAGAAAATTCCGCCAGAGAAGAAAGTAAGAAGTAGAAAAGAAAAGCAGGGTTGAAAACAGACATTTAGCACTGATAATGGAAGTACATAAGTAAGCAGTTAGGATTAACTGGGCGAAGAAACATATGGACAGAAGGATTGTGAAAAGTGACAGATACAATAAATATAGGAAAGTGGTGAAGACTGTAGACTATCTAATCACAGGAGGTGAGAAGTCGCTTAAGTAGGCAGAATGGGTTAGAAACGATAAGTATTATGAGCATAAAACACATTGTCACTAAAATATTGTACGATCTCGACATAAAAACTAACAAGGTAAAAAAACAATGAGGCTAGACATATTAGTGGCAGACAAAGAGGAACCAATGGGAACAGTGATCAAAATAGCAATGAGAAAGATAAGGTAAACAGATACAGGGTATTGCAGGTGAAATAAGGAGAATTTGGAATTGTAGAGCATCGAAACATTTCTGGTAGAACTTGAAGTGATAGAGGAAGTAAGGAAGAAGTTTTAGAAGTTCTTGTCTAGGCGCTACGATTATCTATGTGGGGAGTGGCGGTAGCTGAGAAGACAGCGTTGTTAGAAACAACTAAATTTTTCTGAGGAAAGGTCTTACATTTTCTAGAAATTGATGAGTTTCGAAGCCTAGAGTCACACTATCGTTAAGTTGTAAATAAGGAAAGAAATAAAAAGAATCAAAAGGAATGTATTGCTGAAAGTTTGGAGGACAAAAAGAAAAAGGGGTTAATCCAGTTAATGATAGATCAGACATTACTCCTCTCATATCACATTCATGTGTTGTTAGGGCAAGGATATCGGAAATAGGTGTGGGATGTAGAGAATAAAAACTGGATGCAGTAGTAAACCAAGAGTTTCAGTTGTAGATGGAGCATAGGGAGTAAGCAAGACAAGATGTACAATAGGAAGCTTGTATCTATAGAATTCAGCTAATGCCAAATCTGAAGGAATCACATAGTGAAATTTTGCAATGATTTCAAGAAAATGGGCTTCAATTGACATTAATCTTCTGGAACAGCTTAAGTTAAAGATTTCTGGATTTCTTATTATTATTGGCTTGGCTATAATAGTCGTACATTATTGACTAAAATATAACGCGTTGTTAAAACAACTAATACTATTTTTCAGAACATGATAAAAATTGAGAAATATCTGTAGATTTTCTTGAAAGCAATTCATAGGCACTTTTGGTAATTTCAACTAAAAATATTAAAAAATGTATATTTTGATAAATTATTACATTATGTAAATAATTTTCAATATTAAGTTTTCAAAATTAGTTAAATATACTGTTAAATAATTTCCTTTTACTGTATGATAATCACTTAAATGCAATTAAAGAAGTGTTCATATGTTAATTATGGATTTATCATTTAATCATATTCATTTCCAATTCTAATATTTACATACTTAACTTCACATATAATGCATGAGTACATTTAGTTATATCAAAATCCGCATCACATATCTTTTTACTTCATTAATATTCTCAAGATATTTTTGTTGCAATATTTTATCAACTAGTTAAGTATTAATGAAGAGTACACATTAACGGTCCATATAGGTGTTGAGCAATCCCCGTAATATATAAATTTCAGAAAAAATCTCCCTTAATTTTATAATTTAACCAATAAAAGTCCTCTTAATTAGTTAGTATATTGGGTAATATACATGTAATATACCTTGCTCCCAAACGAACATTCGTTCCGCCGTTATTGGGTCAACAATAATACAGATAATGAAGCTATAGTAACTATCTTTATGTAAACAGATGTATTTCATCTCGAATATTTAGATATAGTACAGAAAATGAGTGGATTCTCAATTAGAACTTATGAAATGTTGAGCAAAAGCATATAACTTTGTGTCATGTAATAAATTATTGTTATAAATGCAATACACATTAATTCTATAGATTAGAAAATTTATTTCAAATTGCATCAGTTCAGATAGAACGTTCTTTAGAAACTTCAAGGTTAATTATAATAGGAATTTGCGGAACCAATCCAAGAGCATAAAAAAACTAAAGTAGAAAAAATTGGTATAATTATGAAAATTCAAATGAAACAATATAATATAAGCAATTAAATTAATGCATTTTGGGTGTTCTTAATAATGTAAATGTGATAAACTCAAATGATCCAAATTTAATAATAACAAATGAGCTGCAAAAGTTAGGAATTGAAGTTTCCCAATATGCATTTATAGTTGCTTATCTCTTTAAAATATTTTTTAGAAAGAATTTCAAAGGTTGATTATTAGAAAGTAGAATAATAGTAATAATATTTTCAAACAATTTAATTTGTAAATCTACTTATTATTGGCTTGGTTTTCTGTCATTCAAGTTTTATACGATTTCCACGATATTTGAAATATTTGTTTCGCTAAATGCCACTTTAAAATGTCAATTTTGTCATTTTCATCAGAAATGGTTGAAAGGTGGTTTGTGCAATTAGGAAATCTTAAATGCAGCAAGTTACACAAGAATCTATGGCATAACTCAATATTGTGGAATCACATTTTCAGAAGATATTTCTTGAAGTCAGTAACAACGCTTTTCAGAAAATATTTTGTGATAAATATAAATTTACACTTTATTATGCCTTTCATGTAGATTCAATATTTGAAAATAGTTGACAGAATACGCACAAAATTCAGTTTTTAGAAATTAGTTAAAAGCGATGGCAATTTCTACCTATTGTATTAAATATCCGGCTTTCAATCTTCTATCCTCATATGAAAGTTGAATGCGATTTTAATCTGAAACTTAGCGAACCAATTAACGAACAACAGTGGCTGAGACAATTGTGTATTTAGTAGAATAATTAAACGTTGATTAGTAAGAATTACTTCCTAGTTATGGTAATTTTGAACATAAAATCATTGTATACGTCCATAATTGGAAAATTTACCATAACGAACTTTAAAAATGCAAAAATAAATATTTAAATATATATAATATATATATATATATATGTATGCTAAAAATCAAATTTTGAAGGTCTTTTCCAAACATTTTGCATATTCACTACTGCATGAACATACATAAATTTTATTACAGTACATGTCTAAATTTATACTATATTTGAACATATTCTATATTTGCTTTCCTTACTTTTATTGACGATTTTACACAAATCAATATTAGGCCAAATACTTCAAATTACCTACAAAAATACTTCTTTGTTTTGTTCAGAAAGCAGCGGTGTCACCATTCCCAAATAAAAATTCGAAATTATATACCAAGCAATCGAAAAGTTCAAAGCATATCTAAAAAACGTATTTGAAATCAAAGCGTGATTAATTAGGCCTACCACTTTTTGACATAATTAATTAGACATATTTGGATTTTGAATTTCGACTACAAGTTTGAATAGTAATTGGTGTTAATTAATACATCATATTAAAAAATCATTCATAAACTTAATATACAGTATAAGGTGACAATTAGAATTCTATCGGTAGTGTGAGAACATTTTTAATTAAAAGATGAGTAGGCATTATTTTACAATAGTGAAATTGTATTAGGTTACGTGTAGTACAAACGTAAAAAAATTATTATGAATATACATTTGTTTTGCTTTCAACTTATATGATAAGGCAGACTTGTCAATGAGTCGAGCTGAACCGACCCGAGCCGAGATTGGACACTGCATTGGACATGCAGAAAGCCTTAAACGAGCTTTGTCTGAACACCTAATTTATTGTTCTGCTTTTCCATTTTCAGAACAATTTCAATATCTTAGTCCCCATAATTTATTAGTCTGAGCGTACAAAATATTCCTATTATTTCATTCAACATACGAGGATATTAAGAATCAAAACGAGCTGAACTTAAAAGTTTCGGCTCGACAAATCTGCGACATGATGCTATACGTCTGGAAAAAACTATATTATAAATACAACAAGTTTCGTATCAACATAGTTCTCTAAAATTATATTATTTTATAGCAACACGCCAGTGTGTGATAAAAAAAATATTCCGTACACAATTAGAGGCACGATTGTTTTCATCTTTCTGAATTTCTTCCTCGGTTGTGATGTTCAATTATTGATATGTTATAAATATCACATATTTATTGATTTCTATGTAGACAAATTGCATTATGCAACCATTAAAAAATTTGGTGCCAAACACGGAAAGAAATAATTTGAGATCGAATGGTATAATAATAATAGGTCTTTATTTCCTGTAGTACAACACTAAAAAGGAAAACAAACTAAGAAAGCATAGATGTACAAAATGCTCGATAAATAACAGAGATCCTTTATACAGGTAGTTTGTATTTATGTTACAGTAAGATTGTGAAATTAGGAATTTTGTGAAATACATAAAATTCAGTGAATTTGTGAAAAATAAAAAACTAAAATATCTAGGTAATAATAAATAATATAAATGGGGAGACAAGGGCTTCAAAGGCTGCTGGTTGATACGCGAATTTACAAATTGGGAATCAGGGCTCTAAACAGAAAGCGACATGCAATAGCTACAAAAGAGTTGTACAGTTTGGATGTTCAAGACGGGATTGTTATGTGAGCATTGCGTAGATAGTATTGTGATAAAGGTTACAAATATTTGTAAAGAGGATGAGTAATATCAGCAGTAATACGATGGATCAGCGATCAGGTTATTCGTAGAATTTCTAATGGCGCTGTATATGTTTATATTATTTTAACATCTCATGCTTAAATCCTCATCAGAGCTAGAAATACAGCAAAACATACGTCTGGGCAAGACCCAACTTAATCAGCAGTCTTTGCTTTGAATCAAGAGCCAGCTCGTGCTAATAACAATTTTTGCCTCGACAAATCTGGTCTACATTTTCATTTGTTCAAATATCAGAATAATAATATTTATTAATCAGTTTTCAGATTTGATTTTAGCAAAGCTCTTTAAAACGTTAATTATTTTACTGATTGTTTGAATACGATCGTGCATTTTTTGGTTTAAATGTATCATGTATATTTTCCCGTTGTTAAAATATTGTATTATAATTAAAAATTCCTTCAGTAGTGGTGTTGGAAAAGAAAGTTTTCTCGGCTCGTTACTATCTGAAACATTTATAAATTATTTCTGCGGCAGATGATAGTTAATTGAATAATTGATTTGTAGATAACTTACAATCTGACGCCTAATGTTTGTTTTTCGGTCTTTTAATGACGACTTTACTCTCAATTCTAGTAATTTATGAAAGTCAATACCACTAATTTTTTCTGAAAATTCAGTAGTGAGATATTTCTAAAGATTTACGAGCATACAATTCAGAATTCAAAGGAAAATGAAGGAGGAGACCCTCTTCTATCTTGTGGTGTTTTCATATTTTGGTTATCTGTATTAGTTCAAGAGTTATAAGCGTTTAATAAATTTTTCAATAAACCATAAAAAATTGAAAAATATATTGATGATGACATTTTCAATTTGCTATTATTTTCAATATTAAAGTATATTTTCAAAGACTGTGGATCATCGGAAATCATTACAATTTTCATGAGGCAATATCCCTTCCCTTTAGGCATCCAACATTGATTTACCGGTCTCAGAACAAGATATTTGACAAAAATTTTTTAAAAATAAAAAAGTAAGATAGTAAATAGCATTTTCACTGCCCATTTTTTGAAATTGTTTACAGTTTATTGAAGGCTTTGTCACGCAATGAACACTCAACTTGATTGCAATTGAGATGTCCCTCATCAGGAAATCCTAGATACGCTATTGTCTGGCAGTATTTATTGAAAAAATGGCAAAATCTTTAATTGCTAATGCAAATAGAAATGACATGTCACTGAGATTCATAACCCTGAACACTAGCTAGTTGATAATAAATAATTTTAATTGAGAATATATGTATCTGGTGAATATGAACTATTGAGATTTCGAAAATATTCACGGATTTTAATTAGGCTGAAACATCTCATTGTCAACTTCACAGTGTGAAGCAAAGCATAGGAACGTGTGCGCAGGAATGTAATTAAATCTCAATCCATAACGCTTAATGCATCATTTCAGCTTCAATTGAAAATCGCATTAAAATTTACAATAATTGTTACTTACCAAACTGCTTCAAATGTCTTTTAATTTTAATTATTGTATTAAAAAACGCAATTTTGCGTTCCTTCCCGATTAATGCTTATTGCTTCAATAAAATATGCAATATAACATCATCACTATTTCAAATATTTTTCGTGCAAAATAAGACTGATTGACCACAAATGATTTGGCCTAAATTTAAGGATATTTTTCTAATGTATCATATTTATCTGACCAAGCCCTACTTTAAGCACGTCCTGGTGACTTGCAGTAGAATTTACTAAAAATGAGTCTAACTAACTCTGGGACCAGTATTTGATATAAGTAGACGTCTTATGAAGTCAACTAATTATAAACATAGTAATCGTCGCATTTCTGAATAACTAATAAGCAATGCTATACTTTTAAATTTAATTGAATATATTTTCATTGCTTTTATTTGAATTTGGAAATTGGTTCTCATGCAATTAATGTCATAATGTAAACACTACGTCGAAATGGAATGAAGTGTGCTAAAATTTACTGTATAATTGTAGTTTCATTGGAGAGACATTGTCACATTGAGAATAACTCAATAAATATCACAGGAATTCCAAAGTGGTAGCAGTAAATCCTTGGGAGACTTGATGATGTTGGAAGTGGCCTGAAAGTTAGCATAACAGGATAAAGTAATCTTGCCAATTTCAATTATCACAGCCAGGTTGAAACCATATCGAGATGACTAAAGTTTCTAATATACCGAGGTGGACATGAATTCCCTCAGGAACTTACTGCGATTGTATAATAATAATAATAATAATAATAATAATAATAATAATAATAATTGAAGTTTGAGACCCAAGAAGGAAGATTCTACAAAGAACTAGATGCAGGAGGAAAGGCTACAGCTAAAGCAGGTGAAGACGCAGTAAGGTTCTGGGAGAATATATGGGGAAGTGCAGGACCAGAGATAGAGAGTGTACAGATGCAGAAAGAAGTCAGGCAAGAAGAAGTAATCACAACAACTGTAAGGCTGAAGGAGGCTCTAAAGAAGATGAAGAACTGGAAAGCGCCAGGCAGAGATGAGGTACATTGGTATTGGCTGAAGAAGTTCACAAGTGTTCATGAGAGACTAGCAGTAGCATTGGAGGAGTGTGTGGTGAGTGGGTGCCCAGAGTGGATGGTTCTGATACAGAAGGACCCAAAGAAAGGTAGTGAGGCAAGCAACTTCAGACCAATAACATGTCTGCCAACAACGTGGAAATTGCTAACTTCAGTGATTTCAAATAGGCTGGCATGTTACTTAGAACAGAATAGGTTGATACCAGAAGAGCAGAAGGGTGTAGACAAAGACGAGTAGATGCAAAGATCAGTTGTTAATAGACCAGGCAGTAGTGGAGAATTGTAGAAGAAGGAAGACAAACTTAGCAATGGCATGGATAGACTACAGGAAGGCGTATAACAGCATATTGCATAGGTGGGTATTGAGGACGCTAGAGGCTAATGGAGTTTCACAGAAATGGGTTGAGTTTCTAGAGAGGGAGATGGGAAAGTGGCAGACTGAGATAGACGGGCATAGGTTGAGGTTTAGACGGGGTATATTCCAGGGAGACAGCTTAGCGCCACTATTGTTTGTAGTTAGCTTAATACCTATAACAGAAAGGATAAAGGAGACAGGCATAGGGTATATGGAGAAGAATGGTAGAGCAGTGAGTCACCTGTGGTACATGGACGCCCTGAAGATGTATGCTAGTTCAAGGAAGATGTTGCAGAAGCAAGTGGAGACATTGGAGAAGGCAAGCAGAGATTCAGGGTTGGAGTTTGGATTAGGAAAGTGTGCAGCAGTGACAATGACTAGAGGCAAGTGTGTGGA
>CABFPE010000310.1:664695-675793 GCA_900660155.1 Hofstenia miamia
CCACTCAATCATGCACTCCTGAACATGGCAAAGCGAATTTTCGTTATTTTATTTTCTATTGTGTATTTTAATAATTATTTTACATTCAATCATGCTTTAGGCATTTTGATATTTTCTCTTGGAATATTCCGCTACACGTTTAAGAAATGCAACTATTCATTAAGGAACATTATGATGTTTTTTTTGCTTCTAATTGGATTGATTCAGTTTACAAAATATGTTGGGAAATCTCCAAGCTTAAATAAAAAAGTTGCTACCAAACTTTCGACAAATTCCTTTGTACAAACTGCCTGGGTTTATGATCATGATGTACCTCAAGAAGTTTTGGACAATATTCTATCATTTAGAAATTTAAGTTCGTTTGCATATGTCCACGTTTACTGTGGAAACAGCCATTGCATTGATTCATTCCAAAAACAATCATCTAAGATGTTTATTGTAGAATTTTTAAATTTAAAATTTCTCTTTGAAAACACTCCACTAGAAGACTGGATACGAAAACATCCATACTATAAAATACTTGCAGGATCCAACTATGAAGATCACCTGAGCTATGCAGTCACCCTAGCCATACTTTGGCATAGTGGAGGGATGTATGTATCTCCGCGATATCATCTTACAGAAATAAATCAATTTAATGTGTTTTGGATAGCAAAAGATTTGCTATCAGATAAAAATAATGAAATTCTTGGCATTTCGTGCTTAGCTCGACACCATCCTGTAACTCTTAAGCTCATGGAGTTATTTGTGAGTGAATATCTAAGTGAAAAACACTTGCAATATCCTAGTCAACAGAAAGCTCAAGATTGGCTAAAAAACATACAAAAGCAGTCAAAAGCACAGGAAAATATTCTCTTAGTAAATATTAAATATATTCAATTGAGTTCTAAGCTATTCAAGTCAACAAATCACTTTGGATGCCTTTCATTTAGCAGCCGTGTTAGATTTGCAGGAAATGCAAATCTTGGTGATGAAATGCAAGTCTTCCCAGGTAATCAATTTTTGCCATTTATTGACAGGTTTATCGACAGAGAAGAAATAAATATGATGAAAGACCATGATGACATAAATGTATTTTTCAATGCCTGGTGGGGCGATGAAAGGACACAATGGCCTCCCACAGATAATATTCATCCTGTTTGGATTGCAATACATACAACTCTTACAAAAAAAACAGAATTAAACGCCCCATACTTTCGAAATAATTCCCCAATAGGTGCTCGTGATTACAGCACCAAAGACCTTTTTGATTCTTTGAATATATCAAGTTATTTTTCTGGCTGCATGACTCTTTTCATGTTTTATCCAAATCCTTTACGCACTGATGTCATCTACATTGTCGATGTGCCTGAAAACATGATGAACTTGATTCCAATGAGTATAAAAGAACGTTCAACCATAATCTCTCACAGGATCGATAAAAATGAGGATAACAGTCTTACGAGATACAGAGAGGCTTTTAATCGAGTTGAATTTTACTCACAAGCAAAACTTATTCTTACATCAAGATTACATTGTGCCTTACCTGCACTATCCATGGGCATTCCAATAATATTTTTTGAGACATTTAAAATGCCAGGAGGAGGTGGATCACAATATTTTCCATCTATTAGAACAAGCAGTTACACAGACATGTTTCATACAATGGATACTTATAAATATACAAATGAACAAATTAAAAAAAAGCTTGAGACTTTTGATTGGAAAAATCCTCCTCCAAATCCAAACTTTGGGAAATTGAAACGAATCAGGGCAACTCTTTGGAATGAAATTAGAAAGAATGCTCATTACAGAGATGCTGCCCATAAGTTTGGAATCATTCCAGTAACACAAACAAATCCAAATCCTGCAAAAAAAATTCTTTTCCATTTTATACACACGAAAGTTCAAATATGGAACTGGAGGTCTATTCGAAGTTTGGAGTCAATTTTTCATCATTATCCAGAGGCATCGATAATAGTTCATAGTAACTATTTGAAAGATTGCAATTTCACTGTGTTTACTGACATTGGATATGATGTAAAGTTAGTCACATACATGTCCGACCTTGCCCGTCTTATAAACTCACCTGATGATGTTCATAGGTTAGAAAACGCGGCGGAACATTCAAAAACTCATTTTTATTTCAAGGACATATTGAAACTTTTAGTTCTTGATACATATGGCGGCATTTACGTTGAAAGCAGTGTCATTCTTTTAAAGAAAATTAATATCCAATCAAATGGAGTAACAGCTTGGGATTACTCAGGTTTGATTTTGAGTTCCTATAATAATGAGGTTTATTTTAAATCATGCCTTCATGAATATTTGACAAATTTTACTCAAGCAATCAATTCTCCGTCAGCCATATCCAATAAGAAGTCATTACTAAAGAGTGACCAATTCTTAATACAGGTTCTTGATTGTCATACAAATTCAAGCAGTATGAAGTCAAACATTTTTTCAAATTCCACAGTTGGGGTGATTTTGAAGAATATTAGGGACTTGCCTTTATCTAGAGGAACAGATTGTAAATATATTTTAAATGAATTTTGTATACTTTGCAATAATGTTTATTAATTTTAATTAATTTACGACACTCTCAATTTCTACTTTATCTGCCATTAACTAGCTTATCAAAGCACTGAACCTTCGACTGTGTATAGTGTGACACTTAAAGCAAAGACACAGCAAGCAGTGACTTAGCATGTAGCTAAGAGCGAGTCAAATATGTCAGGTCTGTGTAGTAGTTTATCTGAAAGACGTACCAAATTAACATGATGTTGGGATTTAAAACTTTTCTAAATTATATATGCATGTAGCCAATGACTCTAAGTATATGATGACCCTAATCCAACAATACAGATGGATCATTGATAAGTATAGGAAAGATTTGTACATATTTCTACTTAGCTATGTTGTATCCAAACAATCTCAGTTTTCTTGTAAATATATATTTTTATTGCATATACCCATAGTGCACCTATAGGTAAAGTAGAATGAGCAGCAGCTTGCAAATTTACTGTAAATACTAATATTAATCATAAAAAATTTCTCATGAAAATTAAAGGCACTTAGCATCTTAATTTTTTGTAACATAAGCTAATCAAGATTGAGCGTTTTCCCTAATGAAAATAGGAAAGTTCATGATATGAATTCATTATTTGTATTTGATTAATTTTATCTATACATATTCCAATATTAAAATTTCTTCAAAATGCAACCACTATAACAACATATTCATTCAAATTTGAAAATGTCTGACATTAAAATCTAGACTAAGTCTACTCATTTCTGACTACAAAGAACAGAATGGCAAACTGTTTATTAAGATACTTTGACCAACACCAAATTCAACCCACAGAAAAATTTACCATGGGCGAACCCATGCTTCAGACAAGCATGTTTGGCTAAATTTGTTTGCATATTTTTGCAAGGCATTAACTACAAAAACATTATGTCTATAAAACCTTAAGACTGTTAATTCTTTAAAATATGACTCGACATGCAATATTTTCCATTTTGACAACGAAGTTCTTTTACACGTTAACTGCTTAGATTCCGGATTTACCACGTGATTGCCAGTTGTTGCAGAATGGGTTGACCTACTTAACGCACTCGAAAATCTGTCTGGTTATAAGCTACTTGAATTTTAATTGAAAATTAAAAATAATTTTATGGGGAACGAGCTTTCAAATTCAAGAAGGGAACAATGCCCTCCCTAAGGGCTCTGGATTAATACCTGGAAGTAATTAATAATTACCAATTAGATTAATTCCTAACAAACTTAATTCCAGGTTAAATTATCAGTACAAAAATGCCAAAGTGATAAAATATTCTAGTGTTGTAAGTATATTTCTTGCAAGAGTATTTTTCCAGTATTAAAGTGCGCCTTTTTCAATTCTTAAAAAGGCCTGCTACGATATACAGACAGTGTTGGAACCATGTTTTGATTTTCCGGCACGAACATGCACGAAAAATTTGTTATAGCATCTTAGATTAAACCTGTATGTTTTTAACGGAAAATTGTGCCAATAGTTTAACAAAATTTTCAAAAAACAAAATTTTCAATGATTTTAATACGCGAATTAATAGAAAATCAAACTAAAAATATATTTTATAATTATTTTAATGTGGGCACGGTTCCAACACTGTATTCAGAGAATTGTATATTTAGTTTCTAATTACTGTGCTATCTTGCAACCAGATTCTCTATTTCAATTTATTGCAAGTATATTCTAAGTGTATGCAAATTCTTTGGTCAAAAAATTATTGTCATTACCAAGTCTTAATCATGGACAGCTACTGGCGATATCCCCTTGCTAGTCGCAACAAAAACTTAGACTCAATATCGGGTTAGGCCTTTCAGTTTAAGCTAACGCCAATTCAATTCACTCCATTTCCATCAACTTGGTTTTGTGAATGATTAATTCCAGACCTGACTTTCTCAGTTAAAAATTTATATTTGTAATTTTGCGAAAAATTTAGCATGAATTCATTGAAGTGAAGTTTTGAGATCAGATCAAGAAGCCGATCGATCCGGGTGAACAAACCTTCTCGGCGGGTAGGGCCAAGACTCAAAATTCATGTGCACATTCATTGAAATTGAAAACATAAATTTTAGTTTAAAAGATCAGATCCTACGTTAACATTATTTCAATTGGATTTGATATAAATATATTAAGTATGATACAAAATATTATTATTATTATGACCCGGGCCAGGTCAGAAACTGCCTGGACCATTTCCAGACTTGTTTGGGGTTCCCTTATTCGAAGTTATAATATCCTTTGAATGAAGCTAAGGGTGACTGAGGCGAAATTTTCCAACAATTATTGTCTTTCATATGCTAAATTCTACATACGCACTTAAGAAAATGAGTAGCGACAGAGGTTGTTGCATTTTTTGAACATTAGTAATCTTCAAAACGGCATACAGAAGCTTGACATCGACATTGCAAAACCTTTTGGCGAAATGTGTTAGAAACAGTCATGACATCAAAGGAACCTTAAAATCATTATTGTGTATATAATATAATTTTTGATGACCCATTTAAATGTACCTACCATCGACAGAAATCAGGAACAAATAACAAGTGTTATGCCATAAATTGACAATCCGCAACAACCCTATGCAAGTTAAATATGTCAATAAATTTAATTGACTACCATTTCTCAGGTGATTGTACACAAACAAAACCACTTTAAAAGTTTAAGGTTAATTGGTTACCACAACATTAGTTCGCAGTAGGTGTTTGGGAACTGCTGATATCGCAACTTGATAATAAAAGCAAGTACTATTTTCTACTGATCATAACGCCATCTTGTGACACACATACTCACTATATTCTTTCATAACAACCGTGCATTGCAAAATTTTTTGAAAATTTTGCTACAAATTGCAAAGCTTCTAAGCCTCATTTCGTTACTATAAGCAGTAAAAAATATTCTATTTCAAAAAACACCAAATTATTATGCAAATACCAAATCTATTTAGAATAACTTATAATTATGAAAAATATTTCTAACCATATAGAAAATAGGATGTTAACAATAATTAGGATGTAATTTTCTACAATTTATAAATGATTATTAATAAATATCAAAAATAAATTTAATTGCCATTATTTCCTTCTACCTATTCCTATGCTAAATGCCTTAGTGCTCTGAGAGTCGGGATATTTTTGCTTCTAGTCGAATCGAGTCTTTTACAATTCGAGTCGAGTCGCATGTCAAGTTGAGTCGGACTTTGTATCTCGAGCTTTGTCTAGCCAAATAAACCTATCAATATCATAAGCAAAGCATAGATATATCATTAAACAATTAATGCTGATGTTCTTAAATTCAGAAAATTAGTCCTGTCAACTATCACTTCAATGAAATGTGAAATGTGTTTACTTACCTGAAAGAGCCTCCTTTGATAATGAGGTTTTAACATAATTCTTAAGAAATACTAGAAAATAAAGTTTTAAGTTAAAATTTGAAAACAATTCAGACTTAAACTTGTACTCGACAGAGAGAGGCCACCAACTAGAGGTGCGCGGGTCCCGTATCTGACGAGACCAGATGTCTATATGTGCATAATATCAAGATGTTTCACCCTAGTGATTTAAACATTAAGTATTTCATCTGTTTAAAAATAATGCAATTAATATTAATTTCGGTAGTAACTTTGACGTGTTAAGCTTCTTCAACAACAATTGATTAAACCAATACTTAGCTAAACATTGTTGTTTACAGTAGCCAGAAATACTTAATTTGAAATGTTTGTTGCAATGTAGATAACTTCTTTTATTGGCGCCATTTTATAAGAATAGTGAAAAAAAAACTTTCGCCAGTAGGTCTTTCTTGTCTAAACATTCCTGGTGCAGAAACCCACACTTAAATTATTTTTGATTTATCTGTTTTAATCGATATGGATCAGTGTTCAGCTACTGGATGTACAACACGCAGGGAATTCTTGGCTTACCAATATATTTATGGTTTGTTATATTTTGTTTTATTTTCAATATCAAATCATTTCTAACTTGATATCTGATAGAAATATTGTAGACAAGGGAATATAGGGGCCAAAATTAACTTTTCGGAATCGGGACCAAAAAAGCCCTTTAGACACCGAGACCTGTCAAAACATAACTGTTCCCGCACATCTTTAATACCAGTACCAAAGTAATGTCAATCAATTCTAGCACCATGATGTTAGCTATTGTCATTCACAAGACATGTGGCTCAACTCCCAATGAGTCAGATAGAAATTTTTTCTAACAAGGTTTCTCAGTTATATATATTTTTTCAATTAGGTAAATATGCAATATCAAATCACCAACTCAAATCGACTCGCACATGACTTGAAAACTTTCAATGCTAAAAATTGCATAGTTGTAGTTAATAAACCGCAATCTTGAACAATGTATTCTGTGCAACATCACTGAGACTAGCATCAGAATTTGAAATTAGCCTCAATTTTAAGAATTGGAAAATATTTTCAATTGGAAAATTCAATTGCAAGGGGCTACATTTTCTAATATCTTATCTACCTACAAGAATATAGGCAAGTTTTTTGATAGGGGATCAATAAACCAATTTTTTGAAAATATTGAAAAAAGTAGACCCTAAAATGCATTTTACTACGTTATTTTTGAATTTTTAAATTATTTAGCGAATTTTTTTTATTTAGCCAATCAAAATCAACTTAGAAAACCCGCCGGGGGACATTCCACCATTTCGCCCCTTGCGTACCCAACTGATTGTGAATTGCGTACAGGGGCATATTTAAGGGGCTTTGCGCTTGGGTCCCCCTTTGGGGCAGGCCAATTTCAACTCATTCTCATACGATCTGATCGATATATTGATTAACAGTCTTTTTGTTTGACCTAAAGTGCAAAAAAGTAGATCCATTCATAATTACTCTATTGCTTTATTTATTTAAAGGTTTGCTTAAATTTTTACATCTTTAACTGCAATATATAATCAAAACCTAGGCCTTTATGTCTCCGATAAGAATCCCCCCTTTTTAGAAATTCTCGGTACGCGCCTGATTGTATAACACAATTCGGGTTGCATTGCTACTGGTGCTTATTATATTACAAAAACTGAAACTTATTTGACCCTTCAAGTAGAGTAATTACAATGCATGAGTCGATCAATTCTAAGGATGCTAAAATAATGAGAAGTTTTATGGTACAAGTATGTATTTCCAATGATATATTGAATTTACTAACAAATATTTTCAAGTTCTTCTCTTTGGTAATATATTTTTTAAATATTTCTTTGAGATGAAAATGAGTTTCCTAACATATGTTCGACAAAATGGTTGCTAATTTACAATCAAAGCATATTAGAAGAAAATTAATTCACAAAAATCTTTATCGTAAACACAGCCGTACAAGACTGGTCAGAACTATTGCTATAATTATAAACTTGTCATTGATGAAATTTAGATGAAAGCTAGCGATTTCATCTGATTTGTACACACTTTGCACTTCAATTACTTTGAAACCTCGAATTGCAGTAAAGCAAAAATATGTTTTAAAATAAACGTTTTACGCTGAATTTTACTTTTTGATGAATTTTGCATACCTTGAGTAATCTATGAGATTGCTTCCATGCTTTTTCACAGGAACACATGTTGAAAATTAAACTTTCAATGCAAAATTTATTAGAAAATTTGAATTTACAATGAAAAAGCTAAGCCTATGCAACAACTCAAAGTACATTCTAATCAAAATTGATAGTTTTCTCATTTTCCGCCAAAATAGTTGATTTCATAGTTTTGTATGTGTTTTCACTCTAGTATACAATGGGAAGCGACCAGACTTAACACCTTGAAGCCGAGCAAAAATTGAAGTTCTTCTCTCACATTCAGGTATGAAACAAACTAATATTGCATCAATTTGTGGTGTTTCACAAAATACAGTATCTGGCATTACTAAAAAGGTCAAAATGCAAACATCCATTTCTCCTAGATGCTAGGGGAACTGTGGAAACCACAGAAAACCACTGAGGCTGATGACAGATATCTCTTGATAAAAATAAAATCTGATAGGCAGCGCACATCAACTGAGCTAAAAGAGGAACTGTGTCTGGCTGGGGTTGCTATTAGTTCAAGAACTGTACGCCGACGTCTGTTGGTGGTTGGTTACAGATCACATCGCCTTATAAGCTTACAAAGAAGCAATGACTGAAGTGCTATAAGTGGGCCTTGCTCCATTAAGACTGGACAGTAGATCAATGGAGAAAGTTATAGCAATTAAATGGTCTTGTTTCAAATATTTGTGTTAATTTAGATTCTAGAGTGGTGTGGCAATAGTCCTTACATGAACTCCATTGAAGGATGAAGTGTCAAAACGGAATCCCACCACAAATAGGATGCTGATTGAGTCACTTATGGATGTTTGGCATCAGAGTGATGGAACGAAGGAACGCTATCAGAGACTCATTGACAGTATGCCACGTTGAATCTCAGCTGTTATAAAGAGCAGAGGTGGACCAACATCATATTAATGTACTGTTTTAATATAGTTTTTTGTAAAATATCTATTAAATCCATAAATTAACCAAAAATAAGGCTACAATATATAAAAAAATGAGTTATTTATAAGAAGATCTGAAATGTCTTCATTGTTTGCAAATGTCATACCTTGTTATTACATAATTTTCAAGGAATTATTTTATAATTTTCTTGAAGATTACGAGAGTAAATAAAGGTCTAAGTCAGAGTTTAAAATAAGGTAATTTACTGAATGCACTATCTATCAAAATAATTTGATAAATAAAAAATGTTCTTTGACTTCAGAATTTTAAATATCTTCTTTAAAGATGATCTTGTAATAGTTAATTGTTTTTCATAAGAAAAATACTCATATACTGTTATTCTTGTCTAAAAAGAGATCATCTAATTGAAATTGGAGTGTTATGGGCAAAATGTCATCAGTCACAATAAATTTATAATCTAAAGTACTGTCATTGTTGCATTTCTTAGAAGTTTTCTTCGTGATGGCCACCAGCATTGTGAAGCATAAGTAAGGATTGATAATATGCAACTTTTGAATAAATTCAATTTAATTTTCCTCGGCGTAAGAAAAGCAGAGGTGCTTTCGAAGGGGGCTCCTCCCCTGAAGCTGTTTACTAAATGCTTGCAAAAGTTTGTATTTTATCAAAATGCTTTTTTTGTTCAAAGTAATGTGTAAACAAATATTTACCTATTCAATTATTTTTAATGTAAGATATGTTTCAATAAATTTCACAATTTTCTTGAAAATAAATATAAATTCAATATATGTAACAATAAATTTATGGATATCTATTATGACCATATTTTTAATTTTACCATCCATAATGGTCATAAATTTTTCTCCACCATACAATTATGGTATCCATAATATGGTACATAATGGTATTGTACCACACCATAATCGGCAGTCTGCCTTTGGATCCCAACTGTGAAGATCTCTATTTTATTAATTAAACTGCTACCAACATCATCACTTGAGTGTGACAATATGGGTTTAGGCGACCCAATCAGAATATCAACTACATGGTACCCGACCCTCCTCGAAACCGATTTTGATTCAATCAAATGATGGTTAATTTCAGTCATTCTCTGATAATGTAATCCTAGTGGTTTCATTTTTGTTCCTTAAAGTCTTGGATCCTTCTCAAATTGAATGGTGATTAACATCAGTAGGTTTTTGATAAAAAAATCTAAGCTTTGATGGTATTTCTCGTGCTCAGTAGTACTGAGTAAGTACCCGAGCTCACCCCAACCCGAATCCTGAAATCGGGTCGGGCTCTTTCAGGTACCTGATATCACACTCTAATCATCATTGGTTGTTGGTGACTAAATTAATAACTTACTGCTCATTTGTGGGAAATACAACTAATTTTTACTTTTGTATAGCTTTTGTTGTGTGTTATGGTTAGAGTAATTAGTTGTTGTAAATTGAAAGTACAGGCATGGGCAAAACTGCTACAGTTATACAGTTAAAGCCAGTAGAGGTACACATGAACCTATAATGGATAGATAAGGGCATGAGAAATACCTTACCAGTACAGCCTTTCTGAACAAAACATCACAGTCTTGTCATTATCTATTCTCAATTATATAGTATATTTCAATAATTTTGAGAAAATATTGAATAACTTCTAAAGTTATATATTGTTGAGCCCTCTACCTCAAATGATAGCAAAGCACCACTGAAGTAAAGCACATTTCGTTTAATAAAGTAGAAGTAATTTTTCCCGTTTTTGATGTATAATCTGAATGCGTTAACCACTTTAAATTACTAGTAATAATCACTCCCAAATCGTTCATCTCATTTGTAAAAGAAATGATGGAATAATTTAGACGAAATTTATTAAAAATGTTATTTTGTAATGTTTTCTAAAAATTAATAATTCGTGACTTTACAACATCAAATTTGATCCTATTTTGATTACCCCCCCCCTTGAGGACATTATCAATTTCATTTTGGATATATTGCTGAGAACAAGTTGTACATAACAATTAAGTATCACCTGCAAATAACCAACAATGACTATTGCAAAATTCTGGAAGATTGTTTATAAACAATATATATATATATATATATAAATATATATAAATATATATATATATGTAT
>CABFPE010000310.1:693550-706157 GCA_900660155.1 Hofstenia miamia
CTGTTTTTAAAACAAATTGTAAATTTTTTATAATTTGTTACTAAATTGCAAAGATCTAGCAGTTAGACTTTCATCCGTACAGAGTTGGAATTAAATTGCGGCAATTTTTTAGGCCCACATTCGGACTGGAACATCCAAAACCTTCTTAACACATGTTAAGAAGACCCTTGGAACATAATATTTTACTTTTATATCACTGACACTGTCTTTTGTTTCATTGAGGTCCACAAGCACTATACTCTGAATTTCGTTGATTAATATGTGCATATCGAATTAGGTCATAAAAAACCCTCATTCAATTGCGTTGAAATTTCATTATGTTATGTTGACCCTTATTCGACAAACGTGTCATATATGTCACAATCACAATTCATAAGGAGTGGCTGAGCCAGAGAGGAATGGCGAGCGCATACCCCCTCCTCCTTCTAAAATACAATTTCCAATACAATAAATTTAGTACATTTAGTGTTTAGCTTCAACAATATTTCAAAAAAATCAGTGTTTGCTTTACAACATGTTTACATAATGCGTTCAAAATGAATATTACTTTGTAGTTAAAAAAATTAGGACGTGCACACACCTCCTAATTAAAATGGTTGGATCCGTCTCTGATAAGCCCTTCCTCGAGCAAAGCGCAACCGCTTCTATCCCAATTTACAAAGTAAGTATTGACATGACTAATGAAGTTATTGTTATCCTATCGCCGGGTGTGGTCGCTGAATACATCACCCCTTATCACTTGGAGAAAACTGATTGTGTAGAAATTTGTAATATAATTCGTTTTGTTTTGTTCATTTATATGAATTCATTAAAAGTTACTGATCTTACTGATATTTGTACATTAAAGAAAATCAAAAAATATCGCATGAAAGGCATTCCGTGGATTATCTAATCGTAAATAACGATTTCTGATGCAAGAAATAGGGAATTCAAAACAAAATCAGTTGAATTTGACAATGCAAAGCAATCCACCAGATATTTTTTATTGAAGCGTTTGAAAATTTTCAATTTCATTTCTTGTTTATGACATTTTTTATTTGCCACATTCTTGAATCGTAACTATAAGTCAAACCTATGAAATTTACAAAATTTCTTGCATTATACCATATAACATCATCCAATCGCTTGCAAATTAAATAGAAATAAAGTAGAACCTGTTTATTGAACTTTATTTATCTCAACATGCATTATCTTTTAGTTTGTGTCTAAATTATTAGAAGTTTTGTATTTAAATCTTCATTATTAAATAGCATAGTTACCACAAAAATATTGCCATTCTTAACAGACATTATAATGTCTGTTAAGAATGGCAATATTGATATTTTCTTAGTAATTTTAATTGAGAAAATCAAGCTTATAGCAGGATTTATAATAGAGCAATTGAGCACGTAGTTTGTTAACTTAAGGTGGTCCTATACTAAAAGAAAGAAACGCCATGTTTTCTTTTCAAAGTTAAGTTTTAATTGTTTATTTGTTTGAAAATCAATGAACATTTAAAAAAAAATATGTAATTTTCNCTGTCTGGTCCTGCTTTTACGAACCAAACCGATCTATTTTAGGGATAATGTGGTGCGGTCAATAACTTTAGATTGACAGAGTTTTAAAATAAACATTTACAAAAGTATTCCATTTATAAATATGCACTTACTGTACTAAAAACAAACTCAAAGAGTGTATACTTATTTTTTTATGGAAAAAAAGTATCTGGTGCTGAAATTACGCAAATTTTTTAAGGTCATTTTCAATAATCAGATCAAAAAGATTTTAGTACAGTAAGTTGATGTTATGAATTTTAACACTCGTACAAAATTTCAAGTCAATCCGACTTCTATTTCAAAAGTTATTGATCGCACAATTTCAAAAATTAGCAATTCTAAGAAAACTACGTTTTAAGTAAAAAATCCCCTTCATTTAATATTTTTTTGGTATTTGATCAATTTAACCTCAAAAAATTTTTTTCTTTCATATTATATCTCCTAAATAATAGAATAAGCAAAAATGATTTAATAAATAGGGAAATGAATTCATTAAAAAAAAGACACAGATGGTTGCTAGGGGCGTAACTGAGGAAAATCGTTTCTGAAATTTTAAGTGTCACATATTAAAATTACTTTTAAATTAATTTATATAATTCTTCATGAAAAAATAGCTATACCAGCAGTTAACAGCTAGTTGAAAGTATGTAAAACAACCAAAATAAAAAATTTTTTAGTATAGGACCACCTTAAATGAACAGCAATCTCTAAACAATATTGTGGAGTGGTTGTAAGATGTTGATTTATCAAGATGAAATTGTCGACAGTCTAAATTTGGATGCATGACGTCACTAAGACTAAGTTCATGCAATTTGTATTTTTCAATGCTATTCTAGTGCAAAGAGCATTGGCTTAAGTCGAATTAATGAAACTTGAAACAAGCAGAGGAGAAACTCTGCAAGTTAGAAAACAATTGCTTCGAGTACAAAAAGTAAAACAAAAGCAATAGATGGTAAGCTAATGTCTTAATGTAAAATATATTGCCTTCATTCCATTTTACTCGAAATTCTAATCTAGGTGCATTCATTATTCAACATCCAATGTCTTCATCTGCGCAGCATTATTCGCTCTTTGAGAAAAAGACATTAATTTTAGAATAAAGAAATCGCATGCTAACAAAGTACGAGGCTACTTTGTTACTAGTAACTGTCCTATGACATACTGCCTTTAGTATATGCTTCAATAGCTCTTTTATTATTTATCTGTACAAATACCATCTTATATATATTAACGTATTGAAAACTTTTTTACGATGTTCTGCTAAGAATACATTAAGCAAACAAAGCTAATTTACAAAAATTTAATATATTTAGATTGGTTCGCTAGCATGTCGTTTTTGTCCATATTAATTGAAATTAGCTTCAATAATTTTCCATCACTTGCAACAACATTTCTCCGCAAAGTATTACGTTCATAACTCTCAAATTCCTTGGACATTTGTTGAACTTTTTTCAATGTAATAATGTCTCTCTATGAAACTTCAATCACACAGTAAATTTTAGCCTACTTCATTCCATTTCAAAGTAGCGCTTGCATTATAATGCTAATTGCAGGAGAACTTATTTCCAAATTCAATGCATGTATATTCAATTCAAGACCATCTATATATTTATATAGATGTATCTATATTTTTATTGATGTATCTTTAAAGACGCTAACCCATGAACGGCTGTGAACAACTATCTCAGCTCTGTTGCGTATGGTTAAACTAATGTTTGTTTAAATATAACATTTACAAAGCGAGTAGAAGAAGGTGTCAATTTCCCAATTCCATAATTTTTTTGAATCTACAATCCGTAGGCCTGCATGATCTCATATATATATATATATATATATTTGCCGCTTTTTGCTATGGAAAATGCAAAAACCTTACATTTGGCGGGGAAACGGTCCGAAATTTCTAAGGCATTTAGCGGGAATCACCCTTTTTTTATCTGCGTGTCACGCTTTGCATGGCGAATTTGTCAAATAACTTTGTCACCAGGTTTCAAGCTGAGGCAATTGTATTTTTAAATATATCCTTTAAGCCTCTATTTGTCTTTCGTTTGTTATCAAAAATGTGTTTATAATGTGGCCACTTTTTTACTTGAGCTATATAACATTGAATATTATACTGCATACTGGTGTTGTCAATAATTTCAAAGAGCACACTACAATGAAAAAGCGTTCTACTACTAATGTNTACGCAAATTTTTGAAGGTCATTTATTACGTAAACAACCTATAAAATAATTTTCAATAATCAGATCAAAAAGATTTTAGTACAGTAAGTTGATGTTATGAATTTTAACACTCGTACAAAATTTCAAGTCAATCCGACTTCTATTTCAAAAGTTATTGATCGCACAATTTCAAAAATTAGCAATTCTAAGAAAACTACGTTTTAAGTAAAAAATCCCCTTCATTTAATATTTTTTTGGTATTTGATCAATTTAACCTCAAAAAATTTTTTTCTTTCATATTATATCTCCTAAATAATAGAATAAGCAAAAATGATTTAATAAATAGGGAAATGAATTCATTAAAAAAAAGACACAGATGGTTGCTAGGGGCGTAACTGAGGAAAATCGTTTCTGAAATTTTAAGTGTCACATATTAAAATTACTTTTAAATTAATTTATATAATTCTTCATGAAAAAATAGCTATACCAGCAGTTAACAGCTAGTTGAAAGTATGTAAAACAACCAAAATAAAAAATTTTTTAGTATAGGACCACCTTAAATGAACAGCAATCTCTAAACAATATTGTGGAGTGGTTGTAAGATGTTGATTTATCAAGATGAAATTGTCGACAGTCTAAATTTGGATGCATGACGTCACTAAGACTAAGTTCATGCAATTGGTATTTTTCAATGCTATTCTAGTGCAAAGAGCATTGGCTTAAGTCGAATTAATGAAACTTGAAACAAGCAGAGGAGAAACTCTGCAAGTTAGAAAACAATTGCTTCGAGTACAAAAAGTAAAACAAAAGCAATAGATTGTAAGCTAATGTCTTAATGTAAAATATATTGCCTTCATTCCATTTTACTCGAAATTCTAATCTAGGTGCATTCATTATTCAACATCCAATGTCTTCATCTGCGCAGCATTATTCGCTCTTTGAGAAAAAGACATTAATTTTAGAATAAAGAAATCGCATGCTAACAAAGTACGAGGCTACTTTGTTACTAGTAACTGTCCTATGACATACTGCCTTTAGTATATGCTTCAATAGCTCTTTTATTATTTATCTGTACAAATACCATCTTATATATATTAACGTATTGAAAACTTTTTTACGATGTTCTGCTAAGAATACATTAAGCAAACAAAGCTAATTTACAAAAATTTAATATATTTAGATTGGTTCGCTAAGAAGCATGTCGTTTTTGTCCATATTAATTGAAATTAGCTTCAATAATTTTCCGTCACTTGCTACAACATTTCTCCGCAAAGTATTACGTTCATTACTATCAAATTCCTTGGACATTTGTTGAACTTTTTTCAATGTAATAATGTCTCTCTATGAAACTTCAATCACACAGTAAATTTTAGCCTACTTCATTCCATTCGAAGTAGCGCTTGCATTATAATGCTAATTGCATGAGAACTTATTTCCAAATTCAATGCATGTATATTCAATTCAAGACCATCTATATATTTATATAGATGTATCTATATTTATATTGATGTATCTTTAAAGACGCTAACCCATGAACGGCTGTGAACAACTATCTCAGCTCTGTTGCGTANTAAAAATTTTAGTATGACTTTTTGAGTTTTGCTTTTTTCTTTGAGCAATAATCAATTTTAAAAAAAAGTACTCTAAAATTAGTGTTTTCAAATTTTAATACAAAATGCTTTGTGTAAAAAAATTGAAAACACATAGAAGAATTCTAAAAACAGATTCAGATAGATATTAAAAAGATCTTTTAAAAAATTCAGTATGACTTTTTGAGTTTTGAATTTTTAACTTTATAAATTAGAAATTTCTTGTTTTTGCCTTTAGAAAGTTGATATATTCAGGGAGACATCAAGCGAAAAAATTATGAATTTTGAGCAGAATTTCTGTGATTCAATTTCTCCATATGGTGTGGCAGATTCTAAATGATTTTGTCAAGAATAAAATTCCTACAAATCTGAAAGAATTAAAGATTTACATCCTTGAATCGCAACACCAAATAACTCAAAAAGTTAAAGTCCGCTTAATTGATTCAGTTTCAAGAAGTTTATCTGCGTGTGATCTTTGCATGGCGAATTTGTCAAATAACTTTGTCACCAGGTTACAAGCTGAGGCAATTGTATTTTTAAATATATTTTTTAAGCCTCTATTTGTCTTTCGTTTGTTATCAAAAATGTGTTTATAATGTGGCCACTTTTTTACTTGAGCTATATAACATTGGATATTATACTGCATACTGGTGTTGTCAATAATTTCAAAGAGCACACTACAATGAAAAAGCGTTCTACTACTAATGTATTTAAACATTAGGGGCGACGAAAAATTAATGCAGACAACTTCGTTATTAACACTCATCCATGTTAATTTTCACTGACTCAAAATTTAGTAATTCCCTCTTCCTCTTGAATGTGTCATGGCTAAACAATTGCAAGTCTTTCATAAGTAGATGCACACGTCAGCAATTTTTTTTCTGCTTTTAATGTAAACGTTCCTAAATAATTTCAAAACATCAAAGAAATAAATTAATTCAGCATTTATTTTCTAAATTACTTTAGTAGCAATGTTTGGTCCTTATGACTGATATATTTGCGGCGAAAATAATGGCTATAATTATTTATTCAATTTAAATTTCCTCTTGAAATTTGATAGGAGAATGAAATTTTTTATTGTTAAGATAATTAAATATCGAATATTGTTGGGGGATTAAAATCACATTTTATTTGATAAGATAAATGAGATTTTAATTATTGCCTTTAATTATTTTTATTGTTTGTCAATATCTGAAAATAGTGGATGCCTGTAGTTCAATAGATTTTATCAGTACTTATCAATATCAAAAAAATATAATGATATCAAAGGCTTTCACATTTAGTTTAAGTATTCGTAAATGACATATTATTAAGCACATTTACTTTTTACAAAACTATTCCTAAAATTTTGTACATAATATTTGATTTTATTAACCCAATTTAGGTTGGGCTTTTTGACATACGTAAAGGGTTAGAGTGGGGTAAAATTATCCCCCTACTCATTTTCCTTCTAGTGCTGCACTTAGTCCATAATTTTGCATGTGGTAAGCCTGAATATTAACCTTTACAAAAAACTTATCGTTATTTCCATGTTGGACATACTTTTTGCTAAAGTCAGCACTTTTTAAAGTTTGGTATAAATATTTTGTAATCTTGCCACAAACTGAATAAAAGACAAAATAATTTTTTTATATTCATCATCAAAGAAATATACATCAAAAAGATACACACTCTGACAAAACATAAAAAAAATAAGTGCCAATGGAGGGGTTAAAATTAGATTCAACCTCATCGAAAATTCTGCCTCCTGAGAAGGGAATCGACTCAAAACTTTGTGAAAATGCGTAAAACTAAGTTTTATGTCAATATAATTCTGGGTGTGATTTCGACCACCTCAAATTTTTGCATAATAATCAGATATGTGCAAGTGGTAAATTTAGCCCCCCCCGCAATTTAACCTAAATAGTGTTAAGAATCAATGATATCTTGTTAAGATTATAAATACATAATACAAATTTAAGTGTAATTATCTATGCATATTCAAGGATGTATACATCCTCTCAACTTATAGAATATTGAGAGTATTATACGTAAGCCCTTGTTCACATTACGTAGTGTAGACAGACGATCTTATTCCAAAAATAATGTTATCAACGTCAATGTTGCTTGTTTTTTAAAAGCAAAGCTAAAAATCATAAAAAAATTACAAGCTAAAAAATCCTTTGTTTGAAAAACACCTTTCAATAACATTGCATTATATTGGAATAATATTGTGATTAAATTCTGGGGCAATAAATGCATGGCAAAATATTTATTGCGATATATTCCATTAGTAATATTGTGGAAAGGCCCTGATAATACGTATCAAATTATTACATTTGCGTTTATCATGTAGCGCTGAGGTCCGGATCATGCTTTTAAAATGGTTGTTGAGTGCAGTATATTGCTGTGTATGGAAATTTTCGTGTAATTGATTTTAGTATATTACGAAACATTTTACCGTGTAGGTAATTCGAGGCAGGGGGCTAAGGAGGGGCTAAGCCCTGTTTGAAAGATTGGCAAGACCATCTTACATCATTTTTAAGAAACTATGCTTTATCTGCAAGACAAGTCTAGCCAACGCTAAATATACAACACTGACATTGAAAATCAAACTACAAATTTTCACTAGAACAGTATTATTTACCATTTGTATAGGTAAAATTATAGATGAGAACCATGAAGAGATTGAAACCCAGGTAAACAGATTTATTGAATTTAGCTCAACAAAGTCTATTGTACTAGAACATGGCTACTAGAACCTTTGACCAATTGCATGACGTTTTTGGCAAAATCTTTGCGAAACATTCACTGTTTTGATGGAATCGTTTCACAAGTATATTGTAAGATAAGTAATGAAGTCAATTCCCTTGTTCAGTAATATTTTTCAGTTTCAATGCCTTACTTTTTTTTAGGAAGCATACTTTTGCCAAGTTGTATGCTAAAAAGTTTAACTTTGAAAATATTGCTAAAAATTAATCAATGCTAAATTTGAAGCTAACCTTGATGGATATTGTCATTGTCAGGTTCTTGGTTTTGCTACTATCACCAAAATTTATTTTATACTATTTCCCATTTGCTACAAAGGTTTTAACTTTAATTAATATTGCTTCCAAAATTTTACAAAATATAAACACAGAAATTGCGTCAGCTGAACACGTAATTAAATCTATTCACCGAAAAATATTGAGAATTGCAGAAAAATATAATGCAATCAAAATTCAGGTACTCAAAATAAAAGTAATTGTTAACCTAGTAATCAATCTAGAAATTGAAGTGGTCACTAATTGTTGTTTACCATTATTTTCAGATTTATTTGAAACTGCTTTGTTAAACTGTTAATTCAATTGAAATTGAATTTGAAAGCCGCTTTAATGATAATAATTTGCAATGGTAGAAATTCATTTGCTCACTTTTTCGTGGAAGCAATTTTGCGCCTGCCCATGGTAGTTCTAAATGGCAAACGTATTTTTTTAAAGTTTTCAGGCCTTTTATGAAATTTGGAAATACTGAGATATGGAAGAATAACTATTGGTGACAGAGAAACTTTTTATGAAAGTATATTTCTGAAACTGAATTGATTGAAAAGATTCACAATTTTTCAAAAAAATAGAATAGAATAACAACCAGCCTCAACTGATTCTTTTTATGTAGATAGCACCCATACTTTCAGGCATATGGTGCGCAAAGCATTAGGCTTTTTAATGGTGGGGAAAAAGGAGTCATTCCTCAATCTTGTGGTGCTTTCAAATTTTGGATATCTTTATAATTTTATGAGGTATATTATAGATGTTTCAAAATTTTTCAAAAGTCCAAAAATATTTTAAAATTCCCTGGGCAGCTTGAAGTTAACCATCAAGTGTAATGGGATTTACTGGAACTAAATATTTCAGGGCTACAGAGAGAAAAACGGCTAATCTCTTCACGTTATTATGGCACCGAATGTCACTATTTCAACATTTTCAGGCTGGGTCCTGGTCCACAATTCATGAAATATATCAGATCTTGTGTGACTTGGATTGCACGATTTACATTTCTAGGCAAAACCTCATGAGTTTTTTAAATGTGCAGTGAGAGTACTAGATGTTTGCTCTGCACTATCAAGAATACTTTCCAGAATGACATAAATCCTCTGCTTTTTGAGAAACAAAATTTGACTCTTGAAAAAGAACGACTACTTCCAGTTGATATTACTGATTCACTAAAGTTTGGAAGGAAAACTTTGATTTTTTTACTTTTGATTGTATTCCTAATTTTCAAATCTTAATTTTTAGGAAAAAATTCTCAGCAAGCAATTAACACTAAATCAAATATCCCACCAAAAATGTGTCAGCCCCTCCTGTTGTTTTAGCTGATTCGTCACTGATTCGTGTATTCGTGTATTTGGCTTAAATGTATTTCACTTTTGTTAAGTGCGTTATAATATAAAACATTAGTAATATCTACATGTACCAATCTTCCCAAAGTCGATGTCGCTTGTTGCTGAATTGGAGAGCAGATAATGAAAAGAGACATTCTAACCGCGCACGAGATGGCAGGTAGTGAAAGAGAATTTAATTTTCAGAAGTATTTCGTATATTTTCCCATTCGAGTACGTACATGGTTACGGTATTTTGGGCCAAATACTTGTGCGTTTTATCTTGTATCGTGTAAAGTGTACAACACACTGGCGGAGTGCAATTGTTTTCTGAGTATTTGTGGTTTGCACTAAAATATATTTACATTGTAGACAAGTATATTTTGGTGAAACTCGGAAATTAAGAGGTGCTTCTGTAATTAACGTTAGTTGACATTTAAAATCCATTAGTTATATTGCAATGCATAGAAAATATTTAAACTTCAAATAATTTTTAGAATTTTGGGTTTCTTTTGCGCTGTACTCCAACCGCCCAAGATTAGCTTATCTATTTCTGTGAGAAAGAACATTTTCAAAGTAGTGCTCCTATTCTTTTCTCTGCAATCAAGAGAATTTCAAAGACGAATGCGCAATCAGTGTATTTCCTGGAATTGGATTGAATGCATCAAATAATCACAAAATTAGATTTCGCTAGAGGCAGTTGCTATTTTATACATACAGTAATTTAATTATAATTTTTTGAATAGTATTTGAAATAACAACGAAATCTATTCATTAAATATTATAATGTGATTCATGTACATGTAAACTTTTATTAATCAACATAGTTTTTAGTAAAAAATGCAGAATTGGCTTAAATTATTCTATAGAAATATATCTAAAAATGAGATTTTATAGGAACTTATCATCTATAGATGTAAAAAATTACTAAGTTTAGTAGATTTTTAAATACTTTAGAAGGATTTTAGAAGCAAACATTGAAACACGTCTGTATTATAGTTAACATAATTATTGGACAATTGTCAATTAGATATAACATTGAAACAGCTTCTGATCACTAGAACGAACAATACAAACGATTAGCATAGCAGTCAATGAAAAATTTGTGTCAATGATTTCGCTTAAATGTACTCTTGCTCGTAGTCTTGCGGAACTGCAGTTCGCGTGTGGCTTTGCCTACCCCGCATGCCTTCAATCTCAGAGTACAGACCGACATTGATAAGACCATATGCGAGCATAGCATCGTAGAAGTATTGATCTTTTAAAAGTTTGTGATTCATGATTTCCTTGTAGAGGAAGTCCCTGTCATTGCAGGTGAGAAAATTCATTTCGTAGTAATCTATCATTCTCCGTACTGATTGGCATGTGTTACACTTGGCTTCGTGCAGAATATTGGTATTTTCTTCTTTTAGGCCCACATTGTTTTCAAAGTGATTGCCAAATACCACAACATGAGGCATTTGACAAGCGTCTTTGAGATATGCTGCTTTTTTATCACCATCAATCATGCCCTTGAGGACTCCAATTTTGAAGTCGTGGTATTGCATACTAATGTCCTTGAGTGTGTTAGAAATGTGGGTACATGGTATTTTTCCATCTGCGTTATGCGTAAAAACTAAATAAAAAGGAAATTTCATGTCAATGAACGCCTTAGTTTCATTGTTGATATGTTGTATAAACGCATTGTACTTAGCCGGTGATGTGATTGTAATCGAATCAAAGGAAAGAGCGAACAACTCTAAAGTTTTTTTAGGATTCTCTTCAATGTATTCCATGAAATTGAGCTCAGATTGAAATGTAAGATCCCTCATAAAGGTTACGGCGTTAGAGCTAGTTCGATTAGCCACGATGTCATTCAATGAGGGGCTTTCTCTCATTTCACCATTTCGGCTGGTATCAGGTCCATTATCACCCAGATCCACACTCGGAGTAGCGTGTAAGGAGAAAAGAAGTCGTCCAACTGAAGTATCCTCTGACTTCTCCTCAAGACCTTGAGGATCGCGGTCTTTTAAATCGCAATCGAAAAAGGCCACAACGAAGTGTTTCGTTCCATTTTTCCTCTTCGCTCGATACTTTTTGTTTCCTTTGAATACTGGCTTATTAGCTTGCACTAAACTTTCCGCCTCGGTGTCATCTTCTGTAATGGTGAGTGCCCGCGTGAACTGCGGATTGTTAAGTGGCTCTGCAACCACAGGTGTGATCAATTGCATCGCACTTTTAACACCTTTCATTGTAACCAGACGAAAATATTAATCTATAACAAATGGTCACTGCCGACCGCTAGCGACGCTAAAAATATCATTCTCATTTTTTATTGGCGGTTATTTTTTATTTAGACGTTTTTGAAATGCTTCAATAGCACGGCTGCATTGTCTCCTACGACAACAATGCATCATTTTGAGGAGCAACAAATATTTTCCGGTTTCTCAAACAAATGAGTTTCCTTCGTAGCAACAAATGAAGTGATTTTGAAAGTATGTTTTATAAACCTCTTTTACGCTTTTCTACAACTTAGTTTCAAATATATTTCACAGTGCGTGAATGAAACATGTTTCGCATTTCCATTGAAGTAATTTTTTCTCATTTATTAACATGTTTCATATATTATTGATGTAATATATAATTCTGTAACAAAATCGTCATTAGTAAGAGTAATAATTGTATACAGGCCCGTGGCTTGCATTTGAAGTTTAGGGGGGCCATGGCCCCGCAAAGCTCAATAAATTAATCATCGTTTTACTCATATAAGATAGTTCCACCATTTTTCATTGAATTTTTTAATAGAATTGCATTAGTATTATGTATATTTCAACTAAAAGATATTCACTCTAACTTAACTACAGAATATTAGAATTAATACTATGGAGTTTTGTATCCAGGATGCCAAAATGAAGGCGGCACAGTGGCTCAACAGGGAGGGCCATGGCCCCTCTGCCCCTCCCCTAGCCACGGCCCTGTTTGTATATATATATATATATATATATAT